>SCHK01435626.1:8247-19861 GCA_004124795.1 Poropuntius huangchuchieni | reverse complement strand
AATAAGTTACAAGAAACTTTTTCACGATATTCT
Source organism: Poropuntius huangchuchieni (assembly GCA_004124795.1). Lineage (NCBI taxonomy): Eukaryota > Metazoa > Chordata > Actinopteri > Cypriniformes > Cyprinidae > Poropuntius > Poropuntius huangchuchieni. The sequence continues at coordinate 19,828 of SCHK01435626.1, read as the reverse complement.
AATTTTTTTTACCTGCACCTATAAGTCAAGTATACTTACATGTCATTTTAAGTATATTTATGAGAGTACATGAAGCCCATTTTTGAGAAGTAAATAAAAAGTAGACTAAAAGTACACTTTCCTATTTTTAGTTTAAAAGAAGTATACTAATTGCACACTTGAATAAACTTCTTTTTCGTAAGGGTCCTTCTAATGAATCAGTGAATCAGTCTGAGCAGAACACAATGTCTGAATTCAGAATTGCATACTAGCACACTGCTATTACTATTTCTGTCATATAAAGATATGGAATGGAACCGATGACTCCGTCTGAAAAGAACGCATAAGCTGCATCCGAAAAATCACATTCTGTAGGTACTACGATTGAAGAAGACAGGTTACTCAAGCAAATAACTGCCACTGTTTGGGAAAACAAATGCTAAAATGCTCATTCATAAGGTTAATGGAACTTAAATCACTGTAGATATTTATTAATTGTTGATATGCCAACTTGTCGGTAGATACATATCCGCAGGGTTGCATACAAAAATTAAGCATAAAAACCATGGGAAAAATAGCATTGTTTTTTAGTTTAGCATGTTAGCATACACCAAATTGCTTGATGAGGGTTGGTGCAAAAAAAACGAAATCCTGTCAGAAACATTGCTTATAATCTGTCTTTTTTATTCAGACTGGTGAATCAGTCTGAATAGAATCGTGGACTGATTCATTCAAATTTATTAGTGAATCAGTCAGAATACAACATAGTTATTGAATAAATCATGGACTGAATCATTCAGACAATTTGCTCTCTCACTGAACTGGATCATTCGCTCACTAAACCACAGGTTATTTTGCTTGACACAAGCCAAGAACTGTCGCTGTTTTATTTGTACTTCTAGAAAGCAATGCTAAAATGCTAATTCATTAAGGTTAGTGAAACTTAATTAAATCACTTTAGATAGGTTACTCATTGGTTGTTTATATGTATATAACTTGTCATTAAAGATACATATCCACGAAAATAGCTAACATTGTTATTTTAGCATGTTAGCATACACCAATTACCTCAGTGGCCTTTGGTCCTGCCAGAAAAAGTGCTTACTGTTTTTCTATTTTGTTTTTCTTTTTAAGGTTGTGAGATCATGAAAACTCTGATGGCTAATGGCTGACATCAAAAGAGATACCTGAGAAGATGAAATGTGAGTCAAATGTCTTCCAGTTTGACTGCAAGGCGTGTTCGTGTTGAAAACACAAACATATTAAAAGTCATGGATGGTTATTACTAGATCTTAACCCCATACCTTGCACATAGAGATTCTCACATCATGACCAACGTGTTTCCAGCAGAAGATAACATAAGTTTAACCTTCTTCCCTGAGAACTGTCCCAACTGCACTGAGATACCTGACATAGACTTAACCAAGACACTGACTCTGGGCCTGGTGCTGGTGCTCTTTATTATATTCGGTGTGATGGGCAACATCCTGGTCATCCTCTCCGTGGTGTGCCATCGCCACCTCCGTTCCGTGACGCATTATTTTATCGCCAATTTAGCCGTTGCAGACCTGCTTCTGAGCTCCTTGGTGCTCCCGTTCTCTGCTACATCTGAAGCCTTGGGCCGTTGGGTGTTCGGCCGTCCTTTATGTAACGCCTGGACCGCTCTGGACGTGCTGTGCTGCACAGCGTCCATCCTCAGCCTCTGCGTGATCTCTGTGGATCGCTGCATGGCTGTCAGTTACCCGCTGCAGTACCCTTCCTTAGCTACAGGTCGAAGGGCACTGGGCGCAGTGGTGGCTCTATGGGCTCTTTCGGCTGCCATCTCCGTCGGCCCGCTGTTCGGATGGAGGGAGCCCATGCCAGAAGACGAGTCGGTGTGTAGAGTGAACGAAGAGCCGGGATATGCCATCTTCTCCGCAGCGTGTTCATTCTACGTGCCGTTGGCGGTGATTTTGGCAATGTACTGCAGGGTTTATGTGGTGGCCCGCAAAAAGACTCGTTCTATGAGTAAGGGCAGGCAGACGAATGGGTTAAATAAGCACGGAGTGACCCTGCGGATCCACTGTCGCAACGCCCAGCAGGCCGCTGGGAAGAAGGAAGCAGCGCGCTTGAAGAACTCGCACTTCGCCTTCATCCGTCTGCTTAAGTTCTCACAGGAGAAGAAGGCGGCCAAGACTCTGGGGATTGTGGTGGGATGTTTCGTGCTCTGCTGGCTGCCTTTTTTCCTTGTGCTGCCCATAAGTGAGTATAAACTAAATGTTTTTGTGAACACATAGCATAGCCGATCATCATAAAATAAATAAAATTCAGATAACATATACAGATAAAATATTATATTATAAATTGTCTTACATGTTAATTTGTAAATCTACAATATTCATTTGTAAATACGTTTACATTTTTATAGAGTCGCACCACATGACATTTTCCAACCTAAACTAACATTGTTTTTGTCATAAAAGAATCAATTATGTAATATTTTCAGTGACTTTTTGTTTTGTTTTGTTTTGCTTTTTTGTTTTAGATTTTGTGTTTTGTTTTGTTTTGTTTTATTTTCTTTAGTTGTTTTGTTTGTTTTTCCTTTGGATTTGGTCACGCTACACAACTTTGCTTTTTTCCCAAATATTAAGCGGTTTTGTTAAAATACTATTGTTTTTAGTAAATGATGCTAGAATATAATGGCAAATTATTTAAGGTTTGAATGTGAATACAAAATTAGATTTTAGAGCTACTAGTCTGAAAGCTACAAAACAAAAAAGCTTGTTTTGTTTTGTTTTGCTTTTCTTATTTGTAAATATTTCTTATTTTTATATTTATTTATTTATTTTATATTAGTTTTGTTTTTCTTCTAAATAAAGATGATAAATGATTATGCCAAATATGAGATGAGATTTAAGAGTTACAGCAGAGGGGAGATTATCATAAATATAAACCACAAATGGTTTATTTCTAATCCACAAATGAATAGCTTAAATTTGGGTCTGTTCCTCATGCAAATCTATTGTACAGTTTCAGCAGAAATATAGTACATAAGTGTCATTTTAGCTGTTTCCTCCTCATTCATGTGCATTGCTCAAAAAACAACCAGAAGAAAAAAAAACTGAATTGTAATGACATAAGGGTGAGTAAACAATGACCGGTTTTTGTTAAAAGCTTTAACTGCAATAACTCAAAGAACATTCTGCTCTGAATATTTTATTTGAAATGAGGTATGTGAGCGCATTTGATAGACACGCTGTTTTCCAGCAAAATATTAAATACATTTTCTTTTGTTTATTCTTACCGTGTTTCCAAAGGACCCAATGTTCTCCCATATGCCTATGTGCCTAAACAACACTGACATAATCCTTGCTGGGCCTTTCAGATTGCATTTAAATGAGCTTGTTTACAACAAAAGAATGAATTATGAAAGAAAGAGAAAGTATTGCACTCTGTTTCAACCTAGAATAGAGGCTTTTATATGCTAAACAGCAGCCCCAGTTCAGAAAACCATCTTTTGTATGGATTCCACATGTGTTTGCAGCCGAATCATTTGAGCTTTCATTGAATGTTTGATGGAAATACAGCTTATTTATCAGTCTGTGTGTTTAGTAATTGGACAGCTAAGATGCTATGAGTCAGTCATTTGTGCGGCAGATTGAAAGCTTTCAAAATACTGGAAGGAAATGCAAACATCAAAGCAAAGCCTTTGAAAATATGAAACATCCAAAACCATTTGACCCTCCGTCTTGTGGTGACCCTTATGAATGATGGAGATCTTTTGCTGCATATAGCAATTTCATCTTTTCTTTCTTTCTGTGTCTCCGTAGGCTCCATCTTCCCATCCCACAGACCCCCGGACACTGTCTTCAAAATTACTTTCTGGCTAGGCTACTTCAACAGCTGCCTCAACCCCATCATCTACCCGTGCTTCAGTCAGGAGTTCAAGAAGGCCTTCCAGAACGTTCTCCGTGGCCAGTGCCTCAGCAGAACGCACAGGACCTGGAGCCCTCCGGCCTCTGCTCGAGACCCTATGCACGGCCCCAAATCTGCACAGGGTTTCCCATCTACATCTACTGACTCCTGGAAGCCTACTAATGCATTACTTGTCACTAATAAGAACTCATATACTGCACATAGCAACAGTGCTCTGAATGCACCTGAAACATCTCTGACAATGAAAATTCATCAGGTTTCCATAAGCAAGATGGACGGTGAGGCTGTATGAAATGCTTTTGAAAGAATAAAAGACAACTTTTCAAAGGAGTTTACAAAGCCACTGTGGAATGGAACAAAAATGACCAGGGATCTAGTTAATTCTCGTATACAGGAGCACCACCTTGTGGCAACGACTATTATATGCATCTGCACTTTTGTGAAGTTTAACTGAAGATTCACAATTTGGAGTGTGAAAAATTTAGCTTGGTAATGAAATGATTGTGGACAGAGTTATTTGACTTGTGCAAATACAAATACACTACAAGAAAAGTCAAATGAAGGAATTTTCCATATTGATTTTTCATGCTTTTGCATATTTTGAATTATGCACTGCATTGTATTGTGTTTTAGAGTTGAAGGAATTCTCTGTGAACTTACAGAAAATGTACTTGTAATCTTCTGCCGGGACAGTATTAATTTTTCTACATATTTTTTTTTTCTCTTAGAGTGTAAAATAGGGTCCAAATCTGTGATCTGTGGAAATGCTTGTATAATAGAAGTAGCACATGGGACCCTGTATTTATTATATATATATATAGAGAGAGAGAGAGAGAGAGAGAGAGAGATGAATATGATGATATAATGAACAGACTATTAAAGGATTCAGTGTATATATGATGTATTAGTCTATTTAATTCTGGTGCCTTCTAATTTATTATATAAATAATACAAATAATAAAAGTTGACTTTCTCAGACCACGTTGCTAAAACTGCCCTAAACAACATCAAGAATATCAGGCTTTTTTTCGAAACATTAAGCTAACTGAGATTTGTTATAGCATTGTGTATCATCTTTTGTTGATTTTGATTGCCTCCATTGTCCTCATTTGTAAGTCGCTTTGGATAAAAGCGTCTGCTAAATGACTAAATGTAAATGTAAATGGTACAAATGACTGAAATTCAAAAACAGAGAAGATAAAAGTCTTTTCTTCCTTTTATTAATTTTCCTTTTTTGTAACATTACCATCCAAGGGATTTGACACATTTTCAAGAGCAAGCAAACATCCTCAAACAGCACAGCCAACAGAATAAACACCAGCACACAACACGTTCACTTCTGGAGTGGGGAAAAAGAGGGTTTGGGATTATAAATCATTGGCAGTCTCAAACTGAACAATCTTTCAGTTCCCATCTGCATTTTACATAGAGTACATACCACGCATAGAAGAACATTCAAGCGTACATAGCAAAGTGTGTGTGTGTGTGTGTGTGTGTGTGTGTGTGTAGTGTTAGTGCCAACAGCTGCTCTGGGATCAGAGGAAATGCTTAAGGCATGTTTCATTTGAACTCTTGCATATGCTCATATGATCGATAAGGAAAAGACATGGAAATCTCACATAGGACAATTCTGTTCTCAATTTATGCCATATTTTCACACCAACTTCAATGAAATAAAATACATGAATACAAATTAAACAAAATGTTACATTTTTAGTAAGTCTCTGAATTTGTCTTGAATTAAATGTATTACCTTAACGTTTTTTTTTTAATTATTGTTTTCTATCTCAGTAAGCTTTTTCTTTTAAAAGACAAAAATACCAATAAAGAAGAAAATTGTCTCTCAAACCATCAACCTACAATTCAGAATGTGCCACCATGCAAGAAAGGCGGGAAAGGACGATGGCGGCTGTCTTTTTTTAACGGTGGGTACTGTATATGGTTTGTGTTACACTGTAATCACAACTTTGTTGAAATGATCCAGCCATTCAGTGTTGTTTTAATAGCACCAGGCCCAGAAGGGTTGCTAAGGGCATGCTTCCGATGTGTAACGTGTTGCCATGACAAATAAAAGAGTTAGATCCTGTTGTCTAGCAGGAACAGTCGTCATAGTAACAGTGGAAAAGCAATGAGGTCAGCAAGAAATGAACAAGAAACAGGAAGAAAGAAAACAATCATAACAGTCATGAGGTGATAGACTCTACGGGGCCTGCAACGGCCGTTATTAACACATCAGTCCGTGAGAACAGACCAATGAATCACTGTAATCTCGCGCAACCACCTTCCTCCATTTGAGAGACACATTCCGACAGCGCACAAAGACTCACGGTGAAACGACGACCTGAATTTTCTCTTGCTGTAGTTTTGCTTAACTCACGATTTTTTAACGAATCTAAAGAACATAACTGAAACTAATTTAAAATGGGACATTTGAGTGAACCTTTGTTTGAAGAGGTACAAACGGTCATTTTTCTTAATCAGTGATGTAAAGATTTAAATATTCACCAAGAGAAATGCAAAGTAGCCTACGTAAGAAATGATAACTTAACTTGTATTTTGAAATAAATGCATTTTTTATACCCCATTAATACGGGGTTACACAAGAAAGACAAAATAAATATTGGCCCTATATTCTGTGGCAAGTGTATGCTTTTATGAATGTCGCGACATATTTACTGTAGAGAAGTGCGGAGTGAATTTCCAACAGCGCCCTGAAGGGGGCATGTTAGTGGGGGGGGGGGGAATATACGCGAAAAATAGTACTTGCTTAACTTTAGCGCTCCTTCACAAAAAGCCTATTGCATTCCCAAAATTTTTTTTAATTAGCTCTTAAAATATTTGCTTTCATACAAAAGTTTGTGTTTACTCGTAGAACTTTAGTTTGCAAAAGCACTGAACTATAATTTGTCCTCCCACCGCATGTTATTAACATTATAATGTTTTGCGAAGTTTCTCTGGGGAACGCAAACATTTTGCAAGAGAACCCAGAAGCATTCAAATAGGCCTATAGTTTGTCCTCCCACCTCATTTTACTTGACATTAACATTACTAAAGTTTTGCAAGTGAACGCAGATGTTTTCAGAAAGACGCAAATCTTTTGCGAAAAGAAAAGTGAGAAAACTAAAAAGTTTTGAAATTTAGTTTCTCCTTCCATGCATATTATTAACATTTTGTGAGTGAACGCAAAGTTACTCAGAAGAATGCCTGTTTGTGAGTAAACACTACGTTTCTCTGGGGAATAAAATAAAATAAAATCGTGAGAGAAAATTGTGAGAGAACTTGAAAGTGTTGAAAAATAGTTTCTCCTCCAACCACATTTGACTGAACTTTACTATTACTAACGTTTTACAAGTGAAAGTTTCTCTGGGGAACGCAAGAATTCAAAAGCATTGACATCCCCGACTCCCCAACTTTTTCCCCAACACCAAGTCCATTTAGGAGCTCCATATCCTCAGTTTGGAACAGTCAACTGTGTGTCTTCCAGTACATAATAAGTATACAACAACCAAGCAGCACTAAACATTTAAGTTTAAACCCTGTCAGCGCTGGAATGAATCAGAGCTTGTGTGTGTGTGCTTCTCTGTTGAGTCACAGAGGAAAAGGCAAGCAATGGAGAATGATGATACCGGCCAAGATTTTGCCGATGTGCAAGAGGGAAAAGAAAACAGCTGGAGGACGGGTTTACTAAATGAAAAACAGACAAGCCTATACAAAAAAGTCCCACCATTGCTGATCCATAGTGAGATTTATGCAAGGCACATTAAAACCAGTTAATGCCTTTTTATTACCGTTTTTACTTTCTACTATGCCTTCTTTGTCTGAGCTGATCATAAGCTGTAGCACCATCTACAAAATGTGGATTATCATTGCTTTAAGAGTTCTGTGGCGATATCTACCAACTAATCTATAGTGTACTCATAAGCAGATGAAACATTTCAAATCTTTTTCCTAACAGCAAAACAACTGTTCTTGCACTACACTGATTTTTGTCCAATCAAATGCTTTCTATAATGACAGTGTCCCTCTCCAAATGCCAAAAGCAGCCAACTAGTAGTACTAAATACCAAATCATAATAAATGACTGACATACCTAAAGCCTGGTTCAAATAAATAGATAATCCCTTCAGTGTAAACTTCTTGTTTCGAAAGGAAATGCGTCAAACACAGGAGAAGAAAACTGATACTGTGCTAACTGTATTAGCTAACCTAGACTACTATAGCTGCTCAATGCATTGCCCTTTGTTTTTTTAGAACATGTTTTTTTTTTTTAAGGTTTCCAGACCAACTTGGAAGAAAAACAGATTAACAAAAAAAAAACCTCTCATTCATTCTTTGATAAAATAAAATAACACAACGAAAACATGGAGCTGCCATAGGCGCAGTTGTTGAAAATCACCTTTAACTTTTAACTTTTATTTTTATGATATTATTACAGTATGTAGCATTTTACTACGGCACTAAAATGGATGTCCACATTAAAAATGGCGCTGTGATAACTCATACTTTAAAAAGCCTTTCAAAAGCACTATGACAAGAGAAAAATCTGGCACCTTTGTATCGGTTAACCGGCTATTTTACTTTTAACAGCCTTTGAGTTATTTCGAACAAAAAACATGAACAAGCTCTTGTAGAAGTACTCAACATTATCAGCACATCTCAGGCACAGCTTGGAGTTAAAAATACAAAAAGTCAGCGTTATTAGCGTTAAGGTCTGCGATATCACATTTGTTGACATAGAAAGTAGCGGCATAGTCACTCAATACCGTCAAATCTCACAACTCACATTTTTTTTGCGCTGCAACCAAACTTACAGAAACATCCATCTGGGGGTTTGACTCTCAGCCCAAAGTTTACTTAGTAATTCGTGGAGCCTGAATTTTGTAATTGCGTGTAACTCTTTAACCTTTAAGAGGTTTTTTTTTAATGCACTTTTTTTTGCACTAATGAATTTGTCCACAAGGAGGCAACATGTCAAATTTTTAGTTCAATTCTACTCTGCATGTGTCGAGCGCCTATGTTTGCGCACGCTATGAAATAAAATATACTTCGAAAGGCAACATGTTCGGCTGTAAACATTCGGCAAGTGTTTGCGTTAACACTTAAGTATACTTTGGGCTTTAGTGCATTAGTAAATTGCTGCTAATTTCATGGAGTTACATTCACGTTGTTCTTTAAAAGTGACGCAACAGAATTTTCTTTAGCTAACTATGGAAGCTAAAAAGAAATTGCGACTTTTTATCTCACAATTCAGACTTTTTTCACCAGTTCTGACACAGATTCAAAATTCTTGCGATTGCATTATATATCGCATTTCTGACATTTTCCCCCAGAATTCTTACAATCTTACAATTCAAAAAATTTTCCTGAATGGAATTAAAAAGTAATTACAACTTTATTTTTAATCTCAGAGTTGTGAGAAAAAAGACAGAATTGTAAAATATTAAGTCAGAATTGCAAGAAAATGTTCAAATTATGAGACAAAAAGTCGCAGTTACCTTTTTATTTTGTTATTCCGTGATGAAAACAAGCTTCCGTAGATAACACCTGCTTCGTTGTCAATAATAATCCACATAGTAGCTAAACAGCTCACTTTTTTCACGACCAAATACAAACTTGACTTTATCCTCTTCTTAAACTTTACGTATTAAAGAACAGTTTTTCAACAAAAGAAGGGGTGTGAGGCCAAAACAGGGAAGGTCTCCAGCTATAACCATTTGCGGTCCTCTCTAATTTTCTCCAACATTGCTAAGCTGCTTGTTTTTACATGCGGTTTCTTCTTCAGTAACATTAACAGTGTTAATTAAATATCTCTAGTTGTGAAACAACACGTGGTTTTTAATCAGCGACAACTGGAAAAGCTTTCTTTTATTGACTGGTACAGAAAGTATCGCATTGAATGCCACGGAAAGGGCACGGGCGGAATACGGTCAGGTGTTCATACTGATGTAAACTGACTGTTTGAGTAAAAAAAACGTAATAAAAGATTCCCAAAAATAACAACATTTCTAATGTAATAGACTTAAAAGTCTTAATAGACTTTTAGCCACAAACAATGACACAAGAAAGCCAGTACTCTAACCCCTGCTTTGTTAAAAAGTAACAATGATAAACGGCTTTTCTAATACACGCACTTGATCCCTCTGATTTCAAAAAGCAAATAAAGTTAAATACAAAAATAATAACATGACTCGTGGTGGGTAGAAAGTACAGTATAAAAATCATACAATCAGAAGTGCTCAAATGTGGATGTTACATTTTTTCCTTCTCTCTTCACATGAGGCAAATACTTTGTTTTTTTTCTCTCTCTCTAGATGTCTCCTTTAGGAAGTGGTGCAAGGTTGGGAAAAGAAAAACAAGGGAATCGGGTGAGAGCTCAGGGGTTGGGAGACTAGGGAGCCGAGAATCATAGGCCCTGTGGAGGGTTCTTGATGTGACACGGTGGTCTCAGCAAACACCTCCGTTATAGACATCCCTCCCCCCAACCCCCTGTTCTCCTGTCGGCTGGAGGAGGGCGTCTAGCCCAGGCTGGTGATGTTGGCCCTGCCACCAGGGGGCGCAACGATGCGCTGGGTGTTACGGCGGGGGATGTTGTCGTCAATCTGAGCACCTGAAATAGGACAAATCAAAAGCAAATCAACCCTGTGGCGTATAAATATTTAAACATGATGACACTCTTCCTGTGAAAGTGTTCAAAACGGTTCATAATAGATTACTGTGAATAATATAAAAACAACAAATCTCTCAGTATAATTAAAATTCTGGCTAGTACTAAACAATTAAATATTTTCTTTTTATTTAATGCTATTTAATTTATATTTAATGATACCTTAAAAAAAAAAAAGTCATATCAGCCTATATGGAAATGACATATCATGCATCTCTATTGATTTTTTGGTTTTGATTTTTGCAAAGTGCTCACCGGAGAGGCTGAAGCCGGACTGGTGCAGGTTGCGGACCGGTTGACCGGGCTGCTTGGCAGGAGAGGTTTTGGCAGAGGAAGCAGGGGTCACAGCTTTGGGCGTCACTGAGACTTCACAGACCGGCCCGTCGTAGAGACCCCGTGGGACGCCCCTCAGTTCAGCAAGCTACAAAACAGCAGTGCATCATATTGTTAATAAAACACAGCTAATTTGATAACCTCAAACATTTAGAAAACTACCAACAGTTAAACATTAAAAAACTGACAAAAAAAAACATTCAATAGAATTGATATTTATATTAATAGTCATAAAATTTTACAGTGTATTTACGGAATAATATATTCATTTATTTATGAATAATAAATATTTACACCTTCTATAAAAACAACAATAAAAATTATATATGTATGCTATAAAACAAAAATAAAAAATATGTTATCATTTAACAATAATAATAATAAAAACAAAAAACATAAAAAATAAAAATATATATCTATAATAAAATAAAATAATAACATTTATAATAATAATAATAATAAAACATGATAGGCATTAAGCTATATATTAACAAAAATAAAAATGTAATATGAAATATATGCATATAATATTTATATAAATGAAAACACAAATATACAGCAGTACTCATAATAATAATCACTATCCCAATATAGTTGTAATATAATTGATTGTTTGTGAGTGTGTGGGACATATATATTCATGTGATTTTAAAAATATATATATAATTAATTAATTAAATTAATAATATA
>SCHK01435521.1:0-10509 GCA_004124795.1 Poropuntius huangchuchieni | reverse complement strand
AGATATAAGTAAGTAATTAATGGCATGTCTTGTCGGACGTAGCAACAGTAACTAAGGGGGGTGGCTATTTGGATCAATTGATTCAGAATGCAATATATAGTCTTGTGGAGTCCGAGACCATATTTTCATGAATCTTTGTCTTGTCCTGGACTCATTTGGACTAATTCTTGTCTCTGACATTGCACTCCTCTGGTCTTGTTCTTGACTTGGACACGAATGAGCTGGTTTTGACTACAAATCTGCAATATATGAACCCAGAAGAATATCGTATGATGGAGTTTGACTGGCATCACAGGTGTCTTGTACTACACATTTACTATTTATAGTAATAAAACGGCATTTAAACTCTCTCAGGCAATGCGCCAGTTCTCGATAGGATGACAATGTGAGATCTTCCTCCCTTTATGAGTAGAACGCATGTGTGGAATGAGTCAGAGCCGTGGGATGCAGTGGCACGGCTGCGGCGCAGCATCACGCTGAGGCGTAATGTCAAGGTTATTTCTGGAATCCGTAATCAGCGGTGTCACAATCTCATGAGCAGGAGTCATTCATAAACACAATGACTACAATTTGAGCCTTATGCTTTTTCCTTCTTCTGTTTTTTTTTAATGTTTTTTCTGTATACTGTATATTTTCTTCTCGTTCTTCTGCAGGTGCGTCATAAGGTCAGACAGGCCAAAGCTATGCCTCCGCCGCCTCCTCGCAAATTCCCTCAACGACGAATCAGTACGCGGCGATCTGGTTATGCCTTCTCTCATGCTCGCGGTTATGGAGACCTTGTCACCTCTGGACGCTTCCTGCGTATTCCAGTTAAGAGCAGACCAGCTCTTTTCCCTCACACTGACACGCCGGTGTCTGACAGCACACCTCAGACTTATCGAACCATCTTCGAGGAGGCTCAGAGTCCCTAAAGCTCCTTATTGTTTTGTATATGTACTTGTGATGACGTGCCGTCAAGTTTGATTTCACTTTCAGCATTGGTAATATTTAAATGATAAAGGAGAGAGATTCTTGGAGGGGCTTAAAAATATTTCACATTTGAGTAAGTGAGATTGTGAAGTGAGGCTATGAATGGGTTTTAGCTGTGATTAGTGGCTGAAAATCATGGTATAAAACTTCAGAGAGGTTTCTTAAAGTTGTATTAACAGAACATATGCACACAAAAAAACTTGAAAATAAAATCACCAATGTGGTTCCTTATGTATTAAGACCAAAGGACATAATAATTTTTTTTTTTTTCATTTTAGGACATAAAAATGTTCATCTCGCTGTTAGTCTGTCCACATAAAAAGAGGCCTAGAGATTATTCAAGAAGCTTCATACAAGCAGATTTCATGTGCTTTTAATTGTGTGTGTTTTGTATGTTTCTTTTTCTGATGTTTTTTTTTTTATCAATGAATACTTGAAATGCTCACCAAAATGCTTTGATTTGACATACTTTATCATGTTTTTTTACAAAGATGCAAATGTGCCTTGATTGGTGATAAATACAATAAACTTAAAAACTACAAAAATCTTTTAAAATTTTTATTGTATGTCCAATTTTTTTTTAAATTTATTTTATTAGTATTTGTAGTAATATATATTTAGCACTGAGCTCAATGCATTTGTGAAACAAACCATTAAGCAAATGACTCAAATTCATTAACTGCAATAAAATACATAGATCCACTTTAAATTAAGTATCTTTAACTACTATGTAACAACATTTAAATGAATCATTTGAACAATGTACTTATTGTGTGCAGTACATTACATATTGTTAAAAGTACATTGTACTTACATTAAAAAAACTGCATGTAATTATATCTTTATTTCTGTAGTACTGTTAAACCACAAAACCTGCCCTTAGCCGTATACATTTTCCACCTCAATAGCAGCAATTCAACTTGAACACAATAAGTACATTGTATCAAACTATTCATATTGTTTGACGTTCAGTACATACAGTACATTAAAGACACCTAATATAAAATGGGAGCAAACAAATAAGCATAAAGCATTCTTATAAAGAAAACATTTACAAGAACAACATAGTGGTTTTTTTTGGAAACTTGTCCTTACTACACAATATTACACAGTTTTGATCTTCCTTCCAGTATACTTAAATGTTTTTTAGAATAGTTGATTATCCTCATGTTGCCGTTTTGTACATATCAAAACAAAATGATTACAAGACTTCCCCTTGAAAAACAAGGTTGATGGAGCGATGGAATGCTCCAGTTTGTCATTGTTTTCTGCTTGAGTGCACTGGATGAGCTTGATGAAAATGTACAGGAGGTTTGACTGACAGGCCGCCTGTCCTAATAAAGCTCTGAATGATGCATACTCCTTGATTTTACAAAGCATTAAAATTTGCCCAAGTGCATCATTCAGTATATGCTATCTACAGTTGTTCTTTGTTGATTAGAAACGATGGCATACAANTACAAAGCATTAAAATTTGCCCAAGTGCATCATTCAGTATACACTATCTGCAGTTGTTCTTTGTTGATTAGAAACGATGGCATACAGATATTTTTGGGGCATCTTCTAGTTCTACTGATTTAGGTCAGTAGATTACCAGTAAAGCCAGTGAGCTTTTTGATGTATAATCTGATGAGTTTGTTGTTGTTTACCATGTGTGTGGTGGATACAAATTTTGAGCTGTTCCCTAATGCGTTGTTGAATTGAGAGAGACAAAGTCAGTCAGGCGAAGGGATTTAGCCACCTTTCCCAGCAGTGCCTACAGCAGATGTTTGTGAGATTATCCATATCCATGCGTCATCAAAGGCAAGAGTCTGTCAACTTGTTATTAGAGAGACGGGGAGATGAGGACAACCAAAAACAGTTGATTACTGTGGCAGATAAACTTACCTCTTTTCACTTTTTGGATTAAATTTGGATGTAATATCTTGGGTGAAACAATCGTTTAATTTAGTTCACAAAACCAGTCTGTTTAAATGATTTGTGATTCATAAATGATCATTTGGAAAATATAGTGCCTTAGTCATATAGACCATTTATACATTGCTTTTTTGTGTCCTTTTCGTGTCCCATTGTAATTGCATGGAAAAGAGCAACCAGCACAGTCTTAATAATATCTCCTTTTGAGCTCCACGAAAAAAAAAAAGTCATACGGGTTTGGAACGAAATGAAGGTGGATTATTCCTGTACACCTTTCTAAAAATAAGCTTTCTACCATCATCTTTTCTATGTCATGGTTTATCTCATTATCTCAATTTTCTGTTCCAAGTCTACTTTTTAGTATGAGTCAGTGTTCAGTCCCCCCCATGCTGAGAGCAGAGGCAAATCTGCCATCCCCTCAAATATGATCCCTCGACAACAAACCACTGAGCATGCTCAGTGGGGTCTGTGATGCTGTTGCTATAGGACTGTGGGGCTCAGAACCACTGTACTGGGGGAGGAGGGAATGTGTGAGGAACAGATGAGCTGTGAGGAGTGCAGAGCAGAAAGAAGTGTGACTAAAGAGGAACTACAAGAGGGACGTTACCCGTTTCCTATCTTTTCATTTTTTATTGTCCCTATGCTTTGCCTCTGCTGAGTGGATGTGGAGCATTAGGTTGTGATCATGCGGTGTGTTTGCTCCAGTTACTGTGCAGACAGAATGAGAGTGACTATGTGCTGGCTCTCGGATTGATGGAGCTTTACGGCTGGGTGAGTTGATGCAGTTGCCCACATTAACAGCCTGAACACAGGATCGTAATTTACTGTTAACTAAACATAGAATTTAGAGCTGAAATTTGAGAATTGAAGCAATTTATGAACTTTATTAAAATAGTGAATAAAGTGCAATATATTTAAAAAACTGTTTGTTAAACTTTTTACTGTAGTTTTGGATAAGTATATCTTCAGAAGTTAGCAAAATATGACACTTTTTTATTAACTTTATTTTTGGGACATTCTGACGTGCTCATTTGGAAAGAAGGCTGGTAAATAAAAGTTAAATAATGCTGTTTTTAAATAGCAAGATGATCAGTAATGATATTTGAATTACAAAATGAGAAGTCTATTTCGTTGTGTAAACAGATTAGGTTTAGGTGGTATAAGTATAAGAACAACTGAATTCAATAGAAACTCCACACAGACATACAAAAACAAACGTGTTTTTGATTTTGTGTCTAAAACGTTATATTTTAGGGTTTGGGTTAATCTATATAGTATCTAATTACTGAAAGGTGGATTCAAGATTGGTAAAGTATGATTTGTATGAAAGCATTATTTAAGATAATCCACTAAATGCCTATTTTCTCCTTTAGATTCTGGTCTGAAAGCAGTGAAAATGCAGGCATATGAGGTTACAAGGGATTCTGCTGAGTTTTGCATTCACTCTGTTTATGACACTTAATCAGCCTGCCATGCAAGGATGATGCTTTGAAGTGCTGGTGCTTAGAAAATGGACGTCTCCCCAAAGTCAGGAGAAACTCTGATCGTGTGCCACGTCCATGGTCAGTCTGTTGGGTGGCACCTGTATAACTCTGTACGGACATCCAGACAGACACGCACTTTGAATTTAACCCACAGTATATCCCTTCCTGAGAGAGGAGATCTGCCGAGGGAAGCACTTGACTATGGCAGTCTAAGTCACACAAGCAAGTCAAGTTCAACAGAAACAGAGGACAAAAAGGGCACTGAAAATTCTAGAGGATATGAATCATCCCCAACGCTTTATGCTTTGAACTCTCCATCGACCAGTCCTCAACTAAAAAAAGAGCCATCGCATCGCAGAGGCACTCCCAGATGGCATAACCTCTTCATTCCTGAATCAGAAGTGAATGAGGATGAAGAGGATGAGGACTCAGATGGAGACAACTTGCATAAGTACCATGAGGGGTCATCCCTTCAACTACAAGGAAATGTGACTCAAAGTAATATGAATCCTTTTGGCCAAGTCAAAGTAAACAAAGAACAAGAGAGGGAGTTTGATACAGGTTGCGGGGATCGCAGGGATAGCAGAGGAACTCCTGTATTAATGGACTGTGATGAACAGGATTGGGGTGATGAGGAAGACTTCAGTAAGCATACTCTCGAGGAACCTGATGATAGCTGGGCTCCAACTGAAAACGTTATTGAATCCATTACTCAAAACCAAACAGACTATATCACTGACTCTTCTTGTAACAGCTCAGATGGAGTACTAGTTAACTTCAGTGCTATCTACCACAAAACCAACAATGCAGTTCCCGCAACTCCACTAAATCTAGATAGTCCTGTTCCTGGATCTGGTATTGTGTTACAGGACAGTTCAAACCCTTTGCCCAGCTGGTCATCTCACAACACTGATCCAAACTGCAACATCTACCCATTCAACTCTGATGGGTTCCCATCAATTGAAATTTCTGACCTCACTATGTGTCTGCAGAGTCAGGCACGCTTAGCAGGTTCCACCCAGAATTACTATAAACTGGTGACGTGCGACTTATCATCCCAGTCTTCACCCAGCCCACCTTGGTCCTCTTTGACCAGTTTCTCTGAGACCCAAAGCCAGGGAAGCTGTTCTCCACCTTCTGAATATTTCCTATTCGAACATTCAGAGGAAGAGGAAAGAGAGAAGCCAAAGGTTGGCCAAACTGAACACAAGGTATTTATACCACTACTGTACAATACCTATAATATAATCAAGATTCTAGAGGCGTTGATTAAGGGATTAATGTGTAGCATATGCGGTCTGTGAATACCCATATACATTGGTCTTTATCTATCTAAATTTACAATTTTTGAAGATACTGTATCCCAATACTTTCCTTTTTTTTCCAGGGTGATGGGAACATTGAAGTGAAGAATAATAGACGAGCCGATAAGGACCGATCTAAGGGAACAAAAGAGAGAATGGCACACATAAAAACCCATCAGTCTGCTCTAAGAGAACATAATAGTTGTAATTACATTAAGACTCCTCAGTCTCAGAGCTGGATTAGCAGCCATAAATGTTCTACCTTATCAAATCTGGGAGCCCTACAAAACAGCTGTCCAAGCCATTTAGACACAAATTTATCTTCACCTCAGTCTAGGCAACATGCCACCTCTTTTGCAGAAATTGCCCGATGTAAGAAGGGAAATGGAGAACAATCCAAAAAAAAGGGCATAGAGGATCCATCAAGCTCACACTTCATCCAAAACCTCTCTTCTATCCAGAAACAGGATGATTCAGGGACGGCAAAAACGTCCTTGAATGCTGACAGCAGTAGTCAATCCAGTCCAAAAGGTAAGAAACTTAGAAAAACCCTAATATTTTGCTTTCAGTACTTGGTTTTCCACAACATTTTCTTGTGCACACAGGTGCTTCATCCCCAGAAGTTGTGCGATACACAAAAGCACAAAGGCCCACCTTTCTCCCTATTCAGCCCTTTGTGCTTCTAGCACCCTCAGGAAAACAACAGACCAAAGCACTTGGCTCCCTTCTTAATCAGTACATCAGCTACAAGTACAGCAAGCCTGGGCCATCCAAAGCTACTTGCAAAAGCAAGGCATATCCACATCATAAGCAACTCTCACCTCTCAGAAGTTCCTCTAACGTCCACCCGGAGGCAGCGACCAGTTCAGACACTTGTTCTACCTGCACATCAAGTCCTATTTTGCCCCATAACCACTCCCAGTGTACCCAGCCCTGCACACTGTTGGGGCTTATTCACCAGGACAGAAATCTACATACGAGTCCAAATATGAGACCAAGAAGCCCTCAAAGCCAAGAGCAAGCAGATGGGAGTCCAAAGGCCTGCTCAAGTCAAACACAGTTAAGCCAAAAACATTCTTGGTGTGGAAAACAAGCTTCTCAGAATCGTCCTCTTAAACAGGTTCACAGTGTTCAGACTCCACAAGTAATCAAACAGGAGACTACGGGTCCTCTGGATGCATCCTTCCCTTTACATCAAAACTCCTCCCCTGCCATTACCTCAGTCACCTCCTTGACCTCTATCACCTCCTTCGTATCTCTACCAGGCACTGGACGGAAATCACTTTGGCCTTTTGAAGCTTCATCACAGGTCTGCACCAATGAAGAACCTAACACCAATGTTCAACACACCTTTAAGCCAAGGAGGTCACCTTGTAAGTGTCAATGAATTATGTTATGGTTTCCATTTATTTAGTTTACTGATGTGCATGTTCTAATTATGTATCTTATTCACATATTACTCACACACACACACACACACACACACATACAAAATGAAGATGGTAAGACAAATTGTTGTGAGTATGTGTTGTGAATCTGGTGGTAGTTATGTATTTAAGTCAATTTTATGTGTGCTTCCTCAACTCTGCAGGTGTTATGAGGGAACGTCAACATGGTGACTCATTCTCCATGACTGACAGACCTCCTGAAGAGTTCTGCCTCTCCCCAGAAGCCCCTTCAGATCTTCTTTCAATTGATCTTTTGCACAAGAGAAGTGAGATGATGAATAATCAGATTCTGCATCGATTTTTATGACTAAACGCCCACATTTTCCCTACATTTTTACATGACTATCATTATTATCAATTGCTAATATGTTCTGTTTTGTATAGCAATATGCCTATGGTTTGTATGGAGACCTTTGTGAATATGAAAATTTGTGCAGTAGCTTGTACCATATAGATATTCCAAATGCAGGAAATACTTGAGAAAAGTGAAGTACAATTCTTTCTCAGTATGCCATTGAAGGCAAAATCCCTTCTGTTACAGAAAGATACAGAGTGGATCTCTGCAGCATTGCCTCTGCTTCCCTGAAGGGGAAAATGTGACCTACTTTTAACTCTCACTGCCTTGGATTGGCTAACACACTTGGCATCTTTGTGTGTGTGTGTGTGTGTGTGTGTGTTTTCTATGTGAGCACTAATGTGTGTGTACTATTATATGTTCCTTTTATAGTAGATTTCATGTACCTTTATTTACAGTTGTTCTTGTCCTATATAATGTCACAACTGACAGAAATGACCTACAATTACTGCCTTTTAGAATAATTTGCTTTGTGTAAATATTTATGCATGTCCTAAATTCCTTTAAAAATTGTCAGGTTAAGTGTTGAGGGATCAGAAACTCTGTTGAGCAATAATTTTTTTTAATTAATTTAAATCACTACCTTACTCCTATCTCTCCCATTTCTTCTTTCTTGTTTTGCAGGTATGTTGAAAGCTGTTAGCTCGGCTGTGGATCTCATAATGGCACATTTCAACTCAAGACAAGACCCAGAAGAAAAGGTAGTACAAGGAGTCAAAAAAAAAAGAAAAGAAACAACAGAAAAGTCAAATATTACCCATGGTTCCTAATTAGACTGTCAGACAAAATAGTTTTGTATATAGTGAAATGTACTGACATAGAGTCCTTTTAGAATAATAAGGCATCTCAATCCAATGTCTTAAATTGTTTTGTCATTTTGTTTTCAGATCAGACTGGGAAATAATTTACTGTGCAACACTATCAGCCATCTTGTCCTTAAACAGCTCTACCCCGCAATCCAGAACATCCTTCAAGATGGTTTGAAAGCCTATAAATTGGACTTGATTATTGGACAACGGCGCAACAAACTATGGAATGTTGTAGAAGCCACGGCACGACCAGGTCTGTATGAGCCAATCAGATGTAAAGCAAATGCCTTCGAAAGCTAATTCAACACTGTGTTTTTACGACTGCCAATATGTTTCTTTTCATAGGCTCATCTACCCGCCTGTCTGACAGCTTGGTGTCTGTGGTAAAAAAATGTTCCCAGTTATCAAGTCGCATGCGGCTCAGTGTCTTCATCATAGAGATGCTAAAGTAGGTCAAATGCTGAATACATCTGCTAAAATTTACACAGTACAGTTAGCTAATGCGAATATTGTCTTTTAGCTTGCATGCTTTGGAATTCTGGATCCATCATTTATACACTTGCATTGGTGAGTATTACAAGGTTTAGTGACAACTGTAAAGGAATGTATGGTCCACTGTCCCAATACTTAATTCTTTTTTTATGCTCAACTCTATTCAAGATGTTGTGACTGAACACTATCACCAATGGGGTTTCTTGGCTCTGGCCCAGGGGCCAAATTATGGACCACTGTTCCAAGAGCTGCTTCTTTTGTTGCAACCACTCTCCCTGCTGCCATTTGACCTCCATCTTCCATCCGAAACTCACCTTCAAAGTAAGGAAAAGCAAAACCACAGAGCACCCCTGCCTCGTCGGCTTCTTGCCCAGTCATCTCAGATCCTGCAGATGAGCTCCATCCACAAGAACAGCAGGAGTCCAACATGTCACAGTTACGTCTTCAGTCAAAGAGTAACTGATGGATTTTGGCTTAATCAGACACCCACCTCAGAGTGTGAAACACAGAAGGAAGAGGATGTAGCAACCGGAATGGAAAACAGTGAGATGCCACAATCTTCAACAAGTCCTCTGGAGGACAAACACTTGAGTGAGCTGCGTTGGGCCAGGCTCTTTGGCTCTAAAGTTGGAACACCAGTTGGCCCACAAAAGGCAGAAAAAAACCTGAGTGGACCTCTGAGAAGGTTAGTAACTGTGATTCTTCAAAACTTCTGATAAAGTCACTTTGTTAACTTTGGCTGTCTTTTATCTTCCTCCAGGCGGCCCTCAGAATGGCTGAAGCTTGGTGCATCCAAAGTGGATCTGCTTGCGCAGTCAGTGTGGATAGGGAAATGGCCTGAGACTCATCTGAGTTGTAACCATGACAGAGATACACCAAACAAAGATGAAATATTATTCTAAAGAGCCCACAAGGAGTCTGATTTTAGCTAGATAGAGTAGAAGCACAATTAATCCAAAATAAACCTTACATACTCAACCAATACATACTGTACAATCCAATGCAAGTGCACCATATCTGTTCCCAGACATAATATTGCCTTAGTGATTTACCAATCAGGACAATTTGTATAATACCTTGGTCTTTAAAAGGTAACAAAATATTCACTAACCTCAAGCCATGATGAGATAAAGTTTTTAGATTGAATTTATAACATAGTTATACTATAGTGCAGATAGTATATAACAAGGATGAATATCATCTGCCAGCAATCAAGCACAAAACTGGAACTGAGGTCCCCAGAAGTCTTTTCCAACCCTGCACTTTATCTCTGTCTCAGGACATTACATGTCATTGTAAATCTAGTCATAGAATTTCTACTGTTGTTGAACTATGTGGCATTATTAAAAAACAAAAAAAACACTTTTCCTCAATGTCTGTTTGAAATAGTTTCTATGCATGAAACAGTAGCATTAATTACTATGCATGACAAATATTAGTTTTCCTTTTTAGCATTCTGTAAATTAAAACTGCTGGTTTTATTGCATTTTTGCACGATGAAATCAACTAAATAGCTAATTTATATGATAAAGATGCATGCTGAGTAGCTATGTATTTCCTGTTTCAACAGAAGGACTAGATCAGTAGTGATATTTGTTGATGACTACATTTGCGTGATCCCTGATTTTAGTGACACAAAGACAGACAAGAGCTCATTGAAGACAATGGTTTGATTAAGAGTGAGTTTTAAAGGCAGTGTTTTTTATATTTCCTGATATTATAGTTGTGCCT
>SCHK01435486.1:0-10188 GCA_004124795.1 Poropuntius huangchuchieni | reverse complement strand
GGATTATGAAGAGGTGGGAACAGACAGCGTTGGAGAAGAGGATGAAGAAGGAGAGGAGTATTAAATTGAGGGCCTGCTGACCCTTTCACAACCAAGCAAGACCACTCATGCCCCGACTTAAAAATATGGAAAATGTTCTGTTGTAAACCCACATTCCATTAAATAAAATTGTTCCTTTTATTGGGTCAGGCTTTTCAATAAAAGTGCGAAGTTAATCTGCTGTCGTTGTCTTTTTTCCTTCTTTTTTTTTTGACCGAGTGACTGAGCCTTGCCAAAACTTAACGGCTTAAAGTAGCTGACGTGGTGTTATTGTGATTATTAGTTAGCAACCATGTTATGGCCACATTAGTGTTGCTAAGAGAAAAAGGAAGAAGGGATTTCACAGGTATGCAAAACTAGGGTGTCAGCATTATCAAATAACCAGTTTTTTTAAAAAATAACATGTATCTACACACATGATTGTGAAGGGTTTAAACAACATTTGAAACTAGAAAGGAAAAACTTAAAACAGCTTTTCTTTGACAAACTAATATCTTGCTCATTTGAAATCACAATTTATATACTATTGTGAAACTTCTTCAGGAATCTTTAACAATATTTTTTCATCTTTTACCATTTATTTAAAATTAGCATATGGTAATTTATCTGTTCTGAAATGCTAGTTTCTATGGTTATTATACAGTGACTTAAATTAAAACTCATATTTGAAGCACTTTAAAGTTGCATCTTTTTCTAAATAACATGTTTATTTGAGCTAACCTGGCAAACTTTTCCCAGAGTCTTTTAAAAGCCTCCCACAATTATGTTTTTCTGCAAAACTAATTTGAGGCATTTTAACCAAATCTTTTAAATCTTTAAGATCATGAGAACTGTATTTAGTCACGCATGTCTAAACGGTTGACTCATATTGCTCTATATTCAACGCCATGGAACCAAACTTCATATTCTCTATGCAGTCAGGCTAATCTTCTTATCCAGTCTCCTGCTTTGGATATAGTTTACAGATTAAACATGCACTAACGATGAATAGGGTTATGTGTTTGTCCTGCGTGTGAAACAGGAGAGCCGGATCTCTGTGCTGGGAACAAACACACCCAAACATCTCAACCTCCAGTGAATCACAGAGTGGCCACACACACACGAGCCTCTGTATACACAACATACAACTGTGTGCTACCAGACCAAATATTGTTTATACAACATATGAGAATTATAACTTGGGAGAACTGGCAGACAAATATGACTTTTTGTAAGCCTGTAAGCCTATTTTCTTCCTGTGGCTGTTTGACATGTGGATAGAGTGCAGACGTGGTTCGAGCGCTCATGAAGTGTATGGTACAAAGTAGGCCTCTCTGCTCTGACTCCAGTTGGCACTCAGCTTATCTGTCACGCACAGTCCAGCGAAGAGACTGAGACAGCCATCCAGATCCCACTCAAATTACAAAAAACAACTGAAAGCACTGGTTGTGCTTGTCATAGGACTCCAGAAATTTGCCTAACAAGACGTGGGCTGATGACAAGCATGTGCGGTTACATGTGAGATTTGAGCACAATTTTGAATGCAAATGTTACAGCCACAATGCCAGGGAGTTGCTTTGTGATTGTTCTTTGCTTTTTACTGCATATGAACCCTCGGGAGTGTACAAGACGACTTTATTATTCAAATATTCAATTTTTTTTAGTAATAATAGAATGGAAACACTTAATTTTAAGGTCCAATCCTCCCTATTAGCTAGTTGCTTATTAGCATGCATATTACTATCCTATTAGTTGGTTATTAGTAATATTAGGCCTTTTTCTCCATGACCATGTTCTAGATCCCTTAACAACTTAACAACCACCTTACTAACTACTGAATAGCATCAAATTAGGAGTTTACTGAGGGAAAACTCACAGTTGATAGTGAATATGTATTCCCTAATCTAAACCTCGGGAGGTTTCTTTCGTCTGTTGAGCACAAAAGAAGATATTTTGAAGAATGTTGGTAACCAAAAACCAACATTAGTAGCCATTAACCTGTATTTTTTTTCTCCCCATACTTTGGAAATCAATAGCTACCGTCAACTGTTTGGTTACCTTCTGAGTATCTTCTGTGCTCAACAGCTGAATGAAGTACAGTTTTGAAACAACTTGAGGGTGTGAAAATGGTGATAGAAATTTCATTTTTGTGCGAACTATTCCTTTAATATTAACAATACTATAAATAATATAAAAAATAAGCAATCTTAAAATTGTTTAAATAAATCTGGTCTAAGATGATTAAAATGCATAAAACGAAACATAATATTAATTTTAACCTCCTACATAATTATTGTTCCTGTTTGTTTCCCAGTTTCTGTTTATAAAAACATATTAAAACAGGGAGCAAGCACCTTTATAT
Source organism: Poropuntius huangchuchieni (assembly GCA_004124795.1). NCBI lineage: Eukaryota > Metazoa > Chordata > Actinopteri > Cypriniformes > Cyprinidae > Poropuntius > Poropuntius huangchuchieni. The sequence goes on along the minus strand of SCHK01435486.1, from coordinate 7,808 downwards.
TGTAGTCCTTAAATAGGTCTAAGCATTATTTTGACGTATTTAATCATTTGTCACATAATATGATGTATAATTAATGCCTGTATCGCAAACAACGCAGTGAATTATAATATTTTGTTCTACATGTACTTTTTTAAAAGAAATATTGGAAATGTTCCCTTTTAGTCTTACCCATTTCACACAAGTTTTTCAGTATTTCCTTTATTTTATAAAAATTTCAGGGCTTTACAAAAACACAGCTTCAGAAATCCCATTAAATCTCACATCACACTTTATAAATACTGTAAATGTGACTGTCTCACAGGGGAAATCTCAGTATGATCTGCTGTCTCGCTCAGAGAAGGCAGGGGTAAATCCCTCCTACCAATGGTAAATCCTGCCATTTATGGGCATTTATGCAGTACCCTGTATCTTCCCAATTATAACGCAGTATCATTCATCGTGCTTGCTATTTATTTATACTGGTTAGCTGGTATATTCAGAACAGCAGCCCTACTGCTAACAGGGTAGCGTAATATTCTGCTCTGGATCAAGTAATGCATGTTTTTTTTTTGCACTGAAACATACCACACATGGGTGCAACAATCTTTTAAAATATTCAGATCAATCGTTACAGTTTAATCTATCAATTCCTGATTTTGCTAGCTCCGACTTTCCATATTTGACCTTGGACCGGCTCTGACCCCATCTAACCCCGCCCTATCGTACCGTGCTGCCCTCCACTAATCGCTGTCGTCGTCAGACCAGCCAAAGTCGTCCATGGTGATGGCCATGTTCAGTTTGCGTCCCTCACGGACACTGCAGGACTTGGAGGAATTCTTCTTTGCTTGCATGTTCAACTGCATCCCTGATTGGCTGACGAGGTTACCGCCGGGAATGTTCATATCCAGGTCAAAGACGCCCCCGAACCCCAGCATGAGCTTCTGTAGGCTGGCCTGGCCCAGATCCCCATTACTGCAGGTCGATGAAATCTGACAGCTGACCTCCGAGCTTTTGCTCTCCTCCATGTGAGCCTCATAGAAGGACTCGGCGCTGAGAGTGGCCGCCAAGGGGGAAATATGTGAAAACAGCTGCGAAAAGAACATGAAGTCAATTAACAGTTTGTAAGTGGTCACTGGAATTAAAGGTGAAAATCTGCTTTTACAATTACATTGAATTTCAATGGAAAATACAGCTTTCCTGTTCTTTCAGGCCTACAAATTTCCATCATTTTTCTTTCATTTTTAAAAATACTTTGGTAACACTTTACATAAGCCTTTATGTATAATGCATTAAAAAGTTATTCATAATGTACAGCGTAATGCATTATATCTTTTCAAAAATAATTTTGTAACAAAAGTTAAAATGCATGATAATATTTCAAGGTTTGTTTGTCGTGTTTTAATGCAGTATACTTTCTAAAGGTGGAACAATGAAGAGATAAGTATTATAACTGTGGTTATAGTTATTCGTGAGATCATACAATAAGGTTCATAACAAGGCATAATTAATGCATTAAAAGTGCACTTAATTGCATTTACTTGTAGCATACTTCAAATCTTGAAAGTATTAAAAAAAAAGCACTAAAAAGTTTTACATTATATAATAATGAAATAAAGGCATTGTAAGTGTACTTAAAGAGAATTTTTTAACACATATGTATACTTAAAAAGTATATAATATATATAAAGTATGTAATAATATCAAACCAAAAGTTGCACTTTAAAGAAGTGTCTATGAAGTGTTGAATACACACTACAGTGCATGCAAAGTACTTTATTAAAGTAGTATTATTGTAAAGTACTGTAGAGTGGTATTCAATATTACATTTAAAGTTAATACATTTTAAATATACTAAACTTCATTACGAATATGCAATTACAAACATAAAACACATANTTGTAAAGTACTGTAGAGTGGTATTCAATATTACATTTAAAATTAATACATTTTAAATATACTAAACTTCATTACAAATATGCAATTACAAACATAAAACACATGTCTGAAAGTAAAGCATACTTGTTTCTCACAAGGCTATGTTACTGTGTATACTGTATTATGTAGATTTTCTCTATGCAGATGACCTACTATGTCTGCCAAAAATTTGCACCACACATTTAAAGCACACAATGCAAAGATCTGTTTTAGCTCAGTAGTTTCACTACTCCTTTGTGTAACTTCCTACTTTATCAGACTGCTGCAGGTCACGTGAAAACACAACAATGTCAGCACACTACAACTTCAAAAACTGTGCATTGGTGTGTCATATAAACTCTTGATTAAAATTACAGGCCTCATTCATAAAACGTTTGTACATATATGAATAAATTCAGAGTAATTGCAGTGTAAAACCGACTTTCCTGAAAACTCTCCTATGGATTCACAAACCTCAGATGTGATAGTTAAACGTGTGTATGTTAATGAGCCCCTCCACTAATGATTTGAACCTGAATCTCTTAAAGATTACCTAGTTATACTGGCAAACAAACGGCAGTGTCTAAAACAAATGAAACGTTTGGATATTTTATACATCATTTACGCATGGTTGGGAGCAGGTGTACTTTTTTTTGTGTACCAAATAACATTTTGAAAATATGAACATTTTCATGAATCCAAAAGTGCACACCAGTCCAATGACTCAACAAACAATTTACACACACACACACACACACACAAAAGAATCATTCTGCTCGTGTTTCATGAATGAAGCCCATAGTGTAGGCCTATACTTTCTTCCTTCTCCTGCAGTATCTCAGCTTAAAATGCAGAGACAGCTATGAGTAATCTATTCATAGTTGGGTTTCCAGCAGAAACTATAAACACTGTGACACTATCAAAACATCCAAACCAGCCCAACAAAGCAATTTTAACTCAATCAGAGTTTTGGGTAAGGCTATTTGTCTGTTTTGTCTGTCTTATCTCAAACAAGGCGAATTCGGGAACACTCATTATTGTTATTATATTACAATTCTGTTTGATACCACTAATGGTGCAAAAATGACACACTCCATAAAGGTGAAGTGCCACTAGTGGCATCAAACCGAGTCGTAATATAATACTGTAATAGTAATAATGAGGATTCTCAAACTCTGCCGTTCTGGATTGCAATATTATGTACTATGTAGCACACAGCATGCAGAAGTGAGGTTTCAAAATGAGTAGTTCTTTTGAGCACAGAATGATGAGGACTCACAGGAGTGCAGGATCTGGATCTTTCCATAAGTCTGTTTTCCCACTCTGTCAGTCGCCTTTCTCTTTCCGCCAGCTCTTGCTCCTTACAGCTCAACTCTCTCTCCAGCTGCTTCAAGCGTTCCAGCGTCTCCTCTATCTCACACCTTACAGACAAAAGGCACAGGAAGTTTGAGCAACACACATCATGTACAAAAAACATGGAATAATCATTACGGCCAATTCAAAATGAACCTGACCTAAAAAAACCCCCAGCTGTCTGCAATTCCTATCTGTGCCAGCAGGTGGTACTGTATGCTAAACAATACAACCCCCACACAAAGCCTTTAGTGTGGCTATTTATAAACAGGTATGTGAAGGAAGGCCAGAATGCCCCCCTCCTCAACCCCTCTGCCCTCAAAGCCATATCAGCCCCTGCCAAAATCTCTCCACACACACTCTCAAAACTTCCCTCCTGCTAGAATTGATTTCTCTACCACTCTCATGAGGAGCGTTTCCAGAATGTCTCACCCTCCCTCTTCCTCCCCCTTCTGCTCCTCGCTCTCTTTTTCCATTCCTCTCAGTTCATTTCTGACATATCTCTCTTCATGCACTGCAGCTCTGCTGAAGTCCAGCATTCATTGTGTTTGTTTCCTCTATTTGTGTTTTTGTACCTCTATGTCCAACCCTAGTCTACTTTTTAACTTAAATGATTACACTATAGTTCCTCAAAACTTGATAGCCTACTCACAAAAATGTAAAAGCAAGTTTGAAGTTAAACTTCACAGAAAATAATTTAGATAATTTCACAATTATGCCATTCATATGGCTAAAAATTGCATTTTACATTTTTAAAAGTATTAAAAAAACTTCAAATTTCAGCGTTTTAACTCTCCAAAACACCTCATAGGTGTCCTTTAAATTTACATCCAGGTGTACATGAGCGCACACATATGTTGCTAGTTTTTAAGAATCAGTAGACAAACTGAAATAATTTTCTGTAGTAATTTTCACATTGTTCATGGCTGCAGTACCTGCAGTTACTTCCTCTTTCATATTTATGTTTTCAACTTATTTTAAATCTCGTAAGTTGCGTGAAACTATCTATTGATTATATGTTTCCAAAGTATACACTTTTTACAATTAGGTTATGTGTCCATATAAATCACACTTGGCATTTGCAAAAATGAATACACAACCCTCCAATATTTTGGCTTTTTTATTTTATTTTAGCACTTCAAAACTACAAAAAAAGTTGCCAGCAAGTTCTGTAGTGTACGTACCTCCACTCTGCTTTGTTATGTAAGAAGGAATTGCACTGGCCCGGCAGTTTGCTGTCGTTTTTCATGGTCTCTAGGGTGCTCAGGACCTGTTTGAACTGTGGCCTTTCCTGGAGATGAAAGAGCCTGTTTATTATGGTCCTCCTTCAGCACAATATAATACACCAACTAAATCAAAGTAGAATCAGAGTTCAAGCGATCATTAAAATGATAAAAACCTCATCCACTCTCCTTTTTTTGGTCACTTAGCTCTTAAAATGTCAGGTCATAAACATTCGACACACACGTTGAGGTCAGCAAGAATAAATGGCATAATTAGCACGTAAAGCTTTCACACCGAATCTGATTATGAATCACCTTTCTCTGAAAAAAATAAATTCTCCACTAATTCTCCACTTGCTGAAAAAAGCGAACAATGTGGAATGATTCTTGCAGTGTGTTAATACAGGCTCAGTGTGAATATGTTCCTGACTTGTTTTTACCAAGACTTCATTTGAAGGAACAGCTGCTTGTGCCGTTCCATCATTTTCAAGTCTCTTTGAATAAAAGCATCTGCTGAATGACTAAATGTAAACAGTTTATAGGATTCCAGCGAGCCTGATCATCATATGAGCTGAATTTCGGCTCTGTCTGTCCCACTATGTACCTTGGGCTCTGCAATCCAGCAGCGTCTCATCAGGTCTGCAAAGCTGGCGGGGCAGCTGCTGGGAATGGTCGGCCTCTGGAACACACAACCCACACAAATACCACAGACACATGCACACGCATTAGAATCCCTTTCAAAAACCCATTATAGCAGCCATTACATAAAATTCTAATTTTAGCACCAGTCCGGTTTAAGCTCCCAAAAGCAACTGCTGCAAAGCGCTCCTCTGGGCTAAGTTTACATCACAGCTCAAATGGAGCGTATATCTCCATTTTCAAAGGGTCTGATATACAATAACCAGTATATAAGGATTAACAAAGAGCTTTTACATGGCCGCTGTTTACACTGCTAAGTGATAAAACTGAGTTCTCACTCAAGATAATGGAACTTTAAGAGCATGTGAGGAGAGATGCTGTAATGGAGACTTGTCGAATCCCATTTGATAAGCCACACATGTAGGAATCTAATACTGTCCAAGTGGCTCGTCCAATAGCAATAGCTGCACAGTATTAGATCTGACAAACAGCACTGGCACACCACATAATCATGAGCCCACGAGAGAATGGAAACTGCTCCTTTCCACTGGGAATTTAACATAAACCAAAATATCTTTTCATCCATCTTTTGACCTCTCCCACTCCCCCTCGCCAACATTTTCTCTTATAAGTACTTCTGTCTCAGACTGGGATGTTTATCTAAAAAGGTTTCCTGAATACCCCCTACAGCACTAAAACCGCTGTGGTCTAATCCGATCTTCACCTGATGGCTTCTCTGCAAACACATAAAGAGAACCACAATATATCTTAACTCTGTAATGTATGTTAGAGTTCAATAAAAGTCGCAGAGGTACTTGTACACATACAGAGCGAAGCCTCTGGATCAGCCCGCTATAAATAACCAACTAAAGCAAGCAATGGAATCTATGATCATACTGTTCTGTTACCCACAGGAAGAACAAGAAACATAAGAAACATTCCCAATCATTATCATTAGGTGTGGATCAATGCAAAGTGTGTACCAAACGTTTATCAGGATTATTACTTTTAATTCTAAAATTCCTTCTTTGGGCCAAATTCTTAGAAAGCACTGCATATGTGTAATTTTAATATTTTCACTGGATTGGAAGAACCTGAAATAACCTGATCAACAGGATAACAATAAGCATGTAAAAGCTTGAAATTGACTATTTTCTCAGTCAGACTTGACAATACATTGCACAAGTGAGCAGTCCCATGATGCATATGAATACATATGTCTTACATCTTTATTTACATCTTTGATATATATGTCAACTTTCTTCATAGATGTGTCATTAAGGCAAAATGACAAGCTCTCCAGTTCTGAACATGGCAACTAGGTGTATCGCATGCGTTTTATTCAGAATACATGTAATGCACATGTAAACAAATATGTAAATTGGACTGCAACGTTTTGGGTTCACATAAACAAGACTTTCATAATATGAAATCGAATTGGATTCAGTCAAACTGAAGAAAATTAGTGCATGTAAACACAGATAGTGAGAGAATTAGTGATTCTAAATGTACTATAAATAAAAAAGTATTGCTTAAAATAGTTCAGTCTAATTAATGTTGGCTATTTTGTATAATATTTGTGTGTGGTATGTATTTTTATGCTTATTAGAGTATTGCGTCGCATGCCTAGAAGCATGCTGACAGTAAACAAACTCCAGTGAAATCCATTGTTTTCAAAATGATTTGCTGCCTATGTACGTCACTTAGGATCACAGACCGGATGGGTGGATCTAAGAGTACCACACTCTTATTTGTTGCTGAAAGCATGATATAATTCACCAAAATGTGATAAATGAAAATGCGAATGAGTTCTGTGAACAAAGATTCCATGCGGAAGAGTCCAATAAAGTGAGGATGCAGCTGTCTATGTAGGAAAGAAGACAGTTCACTAGGTTTTGGAACAAAGCCAGGAAAAGAGTAAGCCAAAGCAACTACAGGTTGTACAGTAAAAACATTCCTCTCTAAAGAACACTAAGGGATTGTGGGATATTGTGTAGTACCTCATGTTTTTCCACCACCAACCAGGCCACCTGCAAACCCTCAAAACCTTTAAATGGCACTTCTCTGGTCAGCATCTCCCACAATACCTGCAAGACCAATCACAAATCAAACAATTAATGTACAGATGTCCTGGCATTGCTCTCTACAACAAAACTGGCATATTCCACAAACAAAAACATATATGGGTTGAACAACACTTGGAATGCAGTTTATGCAGACTGTGTTTGAAATAACAATTGATTCAGACAGTCAAGCATACATACATAACAGCCGTGTGTATGTATATACTGTACATATATCTATATCCATCTATCTATCTATCTGTCTATCTATATATATATAAACTACAAAATACAAGCCTCACATTTGTTTTTCTTTTTTTTAAACAGAATACAACAGAAGATATTTAGTGAAATGTCTTGGCTGCTCTTTTCCATAAAATGAAAGTGAAACCATAATACATTCTTTTCAGCATAACTTGATGAACTAAAAAAAGAATTTTTTGTAACAATGTGAAAGTCTGTTTTGGTGTCACTGTTGATTAATTATAATGCATCCTTGCTGAATAAAAGTATAAAAGTAGTGTGCGTAAAAAATTCTTCAAAAGTCCCTTTGTGTTACATGAAAAAAAAGTCATTTAAATCTTACAGAATTTAAATTCTTAAAGGGATACTCCACCCCAAAATGAAAATTTAGCCT
>SCHK01435477.1:0-13815 GCA_004124795.1 Poropuntius huangchuchieni | reverse complement strand
TAATCGACAATTGTGATTTTTGTCATAATCGTGCAGCCCTAATGCTGTGATTAACCAATGAGAATCAAGTATTTGTGAGTTGTGTTTTAAATACAAATGTGTGCATGTGTGTGTAGGGTCTTCCAAACGAGAGCTGGAGGATCTCCAAAGTAAATGATCACTATGAGCTGTGTGATTCATACCCAGCAGCACTATTTGTCCCAGTAACCATTACTGATGAGGAACTGCGACGCGTCTTCAGCTTTAGGGCCAAAGGACGTATTCCGGTCAGTGTCATGAGACATTTCTGAATCATCACACGTCAGTCTGTGTGTGCACAATTATTCATCCCCGGGCCTCACCACTGAAATTAATGGCTCGCCCTGGCTTAGGTGCTGTCTTGGATCCACCCAGAGAGTCAGGCCGCAGTGGTTCGTGCCAGTCAACCGATGGTGGGCCAGAACGGCCGCCGCTGCAAAGAAGATGAGAAGCTCCTTCAGGCCATTATGGATGCAAATGCACAATCACACAAACTGTTCATATTCGATGCCAGACCAAGTGTGAATGCTGCAGCTAACAAGGTAAACACTCACTTTCTTTTCAAGTGTGCATTTTGCATGAAAGGGAAATTTTGAAAGCCTGTGTCCATGTGTATTTCAGATGAAAGGAGGTGGGTATGAGAGTGAAGATGCATATCAGAACGCTGAATTGGTATTTCTGGATATCCACAACATCCATGTAATGCGTGAGTCGCTACGGAAACTGAAGGAGGTTGTCTATCCCAACATTGAGGAATCTCACTGGCTTTCCAATCTCGAGTCCACCCACTGGCTGGAGCATATTAAGGTTAGACGAGAGTGATCACGTTATTAACCTTTCAAGAAACATGAGGATGATGAATGTGGCACTGACTGTGTGGTATGTGTGTGTATGTGTGATAGTTGATTCTGGCTGGAGCTTTAAGGATAGCCGATAAGGTGGAGTCTGGGAAAACCTCAGTGGTGGTTCATTGCAGTGACGGCTGGGACAGAACTCCCCAGCTGACCTCACTGGCCTTGATAATGCTGGACTCTCACTACAGAACCATACGAGGCTTTCAGATACTGCTGGAGAAAGAGTGGCTCAGCTTCGGTCACCGCTTCCAACAGGTCAGTCGTCAAGTTGTAGTTTACATGAAACAGCAACAAGCAAGGCTGTGAGGGAATAAAAGATTTCCTGTATCCCAAATTTCTCACTCGTTAATTCATTCACTATTTCCTATATAATGACTGCTTCATAGTGCCCTATGTAAGTGCACTGGTGTCTGGGCACATACCATTATATTGATATATGTCCAATTTCTTTGTTTTATGTGCTGCTCTACTACTCCAGAAACTTAATTTAGCCTTTCCATTGGAAATTACATTTTTATTGTAATATCCTGTGTGAATTATTTTTTTTTTTTAGAATATATACTTCAATAACTTTTGACCATTTAAAAAAAATACAAAAACATAATACACTACCATTCAGAAATGAACGGTCAGTAAGATTTGTTTCTGTAAAGAAATTAATACTTTTATTCAGGAGGGATGCATTAAATTGATCAAAAATTGCAGTGGCATTTATAGTTCCTGATTTCTGTTTCAAATGAATGCTGTTCTTTTCAACTTTAAATTAATGAAGGAATACTAAAAAATTTACACATTTCCTATTATTATTCCTAAATATTAAGTAATACAATTGTTTTCAACATTGATAATCATTAGAAATTTTACTTGTCCCTCAAATCAACATATTAGAATGATTTCTGAAAGATCATGTGGCACTGAAGACTGGAGTAATGGCTGCTAAAAATTGCCATCACAGGAATAAATTATATTTTAACGTATTAAAATACAAAATGGTTATTTTTCTCAGTATTTCTGTTTTTACTGTGTGTTTGATCAAAATAAATGTAGCCCTGGTGAACATAAAAGACTTCTTACAAATTGTTACAGAAGTCCTACCAACTCCATACTATTGAACATTATTATAATTTGTGTATACAGCGAGTGGGCCATGGTGATAAGAATCACACAGATGCCGATCGCTCACCTATCTTCCTGCAGTTCATTGACTGTGTTTGGCAGATGACAAGACAGGTGAGTGCAAAACAGCACAGAGTTTCCAGAGCAACACCTACCCATGTCTTCAGTGTATGTTCTGGTGTCTGCGTCTGTATAAGTAATAAGCATTTGTGTTTGTAGTTTCCTGCAGCTTTTGAGTTCAATGAGTATTTCCTCATAACAATACTGGATCACCTCTACAGCTGCCTCTTTGGCACATTTCTGTGTAACAGTGAGCAACAAAGACTTAAAGAGGTAAGAGTGAGAATGACCTTGGGAATAAATGTTTCCACACTTTATGTGAATCTCATTTACAGTGTAGGAATATGACAATTAGCCACTTTAATGGATCATGATGTAATTTGGGAGATGCTTTTATCCAAATCAACTTACAGTAAATTATCCGTCGTCACTGTTGGTGTGAGACTTTTGTTTATTTATAAGCTGCATATATGAGTGTGTGTGGGTCTGAGCGACTGTCTGTTTTGTGTTTAGGAAGTCCCGAAGCGCACTGTGTCTCTATGGTCGTTTGTGAACAGTCAGCTAGAAGAGTTTGTGAATCCGCTGTATGTACATTATCCCTCCCATGTGCTTTTCCCCACCGTTGGTATACGACACCTCCAGCTCTGGGTCACCTACTACATACGCTGGAATCCTCGCATGCGACCACAGGTACACTTTTTAATTGAATGTGTATGTACTGAAAAAGTTTGCTCACATTTCTCCAATATTTGAAAGACAATGCACTTAAACCCCAGTCTATTGTTATTCTAAACTGCATTTAACCCCGGGTAAAGAGTAATTTAGCACCACTTTAACCCAGAGTTGTGAAACCCTTTTCAGACACTCATGGAAATGCAGTCCATAAACCATTGTTTTAACATTTGAAAGGAAAAATATCAAATGGTGACAGAAAACATGTGAATGAAGAAAATCCATTCACATGGATCCACTGCATTTGTCCAATTAATGCCATTGACACCGCAAATAAGGATGTTAACCTGGGGTTTATGAATGAACAGTGTCAATTTATGAATACCTGGGATTAATTGTTAACCCCATGTGAAATATGAGCAATGTGAATCACGATAACACAGAATTATGTTTACCCAGGGTTATCTGTCAATTAAGCGTCTAAAATGTTAGTTTATTTTTAATTTTAAGGACTTATGATGGGTTTTTAAATAGCTTGTGCTGTCTATGTTTGGTTTGAAAATCTCAGTTTGATGAAATGTATTTTAGGAGCCAGTCCATCAGCGCTACAAGGAGCTGCTAGCAAAACGGGCAGAGCTTCAGAAGAGGGTGGAAGAGCTGCAGCGTGAGGCGGCCAATCGTACAGCCTCGTCATCCTCCGAGAGGGCAGGGTCTCCCACGCGCTCCATCACACCTGTGCAGACTTTTGTTTAGGCTTTAAGGAATGTAGATGCTCACACACACCGCGTGAGCGTGTCACACGGATCTCATGTTACTTGCAGTGATGCACAACTGACGTAAATTCACACACTAACATTCACCTCGCTGCTACCAGCTGGCTGGATGGATGGAAGAAGCTTTTAATCACTAAAACTGTTTTATACTAGTATTATATTAATACATTTATTAAGACTATTAAAGCACTAATACATATTAGAAGCATTTTAGGGCTTGTACTGTATGAGCTGTATGTAGTAGAACTCTGCGCCTGAGCATCACATGACCAAAGCATTGTGATGTCACTGGGATACTGCCTGCATCATCTTGATGCGGAGGGAAGTTGAGGCCAGTTTTTCAGCCTCAGGGTTTTGCATACAGGCTTCTGTCTTTACTTGAAATTCTGAACTTTCTTGGTCTTGTTTAAAATGGTATGTAATCATGTTATAGAAATGCTCTATAATCTAACTTTTGCTTATACATTAACATTATTGACGAATAAAATGTGTTGACGCTTATTCAATTGGGAGTCGTCCACAGCAATAAAACATCTGCAGTATATGGATCTAGACAATAGATGGTGTTTCGATCGTGTAGGGATGTTTACGTGCACAGTTATAATTGAGCTAGATCTTTAGTGACTGAGAAAACATGTTAATAATCCCAAACAGTACAGACTGTTTATTTACACATCACATTCAGTTACATTTTTGAGGTGGCTCGATATTTTTAGACAAGTGCTTTATATAAAAACCATAAAAGTACATAAATACAAGACCATTTACAGTATTTATGTTGGTTTTAATTCCTGTCTATCTGTGAGCGAGAGGGCCTCCCTTTGTACCTCACCACTTGCCCCTCTTGCTCCAGTCTTTAGGAGTGAAATGCAAGCATTTGGGATCAATGCGGAGGTGGCGTTTCTGCATGGCACGCTCGTGACCTTCCACTATGTCCTCAGACAAGGTGAGGATATATTGACCCTGCAATGAAGAAGAGCAAATCTGAATTAGCAAAGAATATGACTCATTTTTGATTTTTCTACCCCAAAATAATTCAGATTGAGAACTGAGAAGTGTGTTCACTGAAAGTGTTATTATTACCTTGTAATAATTGATGAGGTTGAGGTATTGAAGAGTTGATATCACATCCTCTTTCTTGACACTTGTGATCTCGCTAATTTCACTAATAACATAAAATGGAAGCATATTGCTAGAAAACTGTACCTATAAATAATTCCACAATGCAAATAGTGGGTACATACTTGATGGTGATCTGTGGCCGCTCTCCATTCTCTGATTTGAGGTCCATGAGTATCTCCAGAATGGTCTGGGACCAGTATGAACGGTATGAGAGCAGGCCCAAATCAGACAGAGGTTTCTCTGGGGTGCCTGTCTTTCCTTCCACCTTTGAGAGCTCATAACCTTGGAGACAAGATGTGTTTTTTAAGCAAGGCCCACAACATTCAGGGCTAATTATATTAAATAACATTGAGCCATAAATTATTAAGCAAAAATGTTGTTTGACTAATGCAATTTGATTAGTCGTGAAAACTGTAAAATTACTCACTGAACTCAATGAGTAGTTTGCCATAGCCTCTTCTCTGATAAGGTGGCAAGGTCAGGATACAGGCCACATTATAGTCTTCTGTTGATTCCTTCTCCTTTAATGAACAAGGGAAAAAGACAATTAATACAGTGGCCTCAAAGAAGCCAAGAGGTTCATTTTAAATACAGCACAAGGAAATGTTTGAATGATTAAAATACATCAAAACAGATGCCAGCAGAGATAAAATATACCTTTGAGAAGTAGCCAACAATATGGAAACCCTTTGAGTCATACTCCGTCATAACATAGAAGAGGAAAGGATCTGTGTCGTAGTACAGGGTCTTATGGTCCAGAAAGCATTTGGCCAGTAAACACAAATTTTGGGAATATGCCTGGGCAGAGAAAGATGATTCAAAATATATTTAAAAGACCTTTAAGACACCAAAAAAGACGTATAGTACATGCAGCACAACAGGTGCACTGGACCCTATTGGAGGAAAAGTGTCCAAACACCAACATTTAAATATTCTTCATTACATTTAACCACTTCAACAACATCATTCTTATGATTATTTGTGTCAAATCACTAATCCAAACTAATTTTGTCATCTGCCATTTATTACACACCTTGTTTTTTCTGCCATCTATTTCAAAAAAGGAGATGGTTCCTTTGCGGTAGATCTCATTTCCTGGTGGATGCCGCAGGTTGCATTTTGTCTGTAAAAGTTACAGAAGGAGTAATAGTTATTTTAAATGTAATACAATTGTATACAAAATAGTATGTGTAACTATAACAGCTATTAAAAGGTGTGGTCACATTTACCACTTCGAAATTTCAATGAGAATCTGTGCAATCATGAATTTTACATGAGGGTACAAATGTGCCCCAAGCAGACTTCACTGGTGTTCAAGCTGGTCATGCAAATTCACTGCATTGACCAACAGAAGGCTGCTTTTAAATGTAATTTCAGTGTGTGGTGTACTTTATGAATGGCTGCACTATTGACAGTGGACAATGTCTGCAAAATTTCACTAATGTGACCGCCCCTTAAGCCTAAAGTTGTCCAACTACTCTTACCAAGTGTCTTTGGAGACATTTGAGGCTCTTGAGGTATTTAAGACAGAATTCACAGAGGTAGAGAATGGGCAGAGAGGTGAGCTCCTGTGGGTATGGAGAGAAGTACCAAGGCTTCAGTCTGTGCCGGCCCAGCTCAATACAGTCTATGTTCTTCATTCGCGTCACAATGTCATCATGACTGCGGTCGGACACCAAGCTACCGGTCATGCGTGGGGCAGATGGGATCCCATCTGAACTGTCCTGAGAGTCCTGAGACCAGAGAGTAGAGTCAGGGAGAATAGTATGAAACATCAATACATGAAGACAGTGACTGCTTCATATTTTAAAAAAAATGGGATTCATATAAACATTTTTTTTTCATGTCAGGTTTACCTGATTTCTTTACAAAAAATATATTTATGTATTCAGTGCAATGGATTCTATTACTTCATTTACAGAATCCATTCTGTTTAGAATCTGATTCTTTAACAGCCCTAAGCCTCCATTCTGACAAGACACTCAAACCAAAGCAAAAGCAATGGGAAGTAAAGGAGCCGGACCTCTCCTGGCAGCAAATAGACGGTGGAGCAGCGAGGGCTGTTATTCTGGAACATCTTTACCATCTATAAAAACACAAGGGGTTGCAAAGCTTTGGGAAATTTGAATGGAGGAAGGTAAGCCATAGAAGAGCAGAAAGCAAAATCTCAGTAGAAAACATTTTAATGATTTGGTTTTGGTTGGAACCCAGTTCTCACTCAGGTCTTACTAGCAGTCAGTGTTGGTTATTAATATAACTGTACAGAATTTGTTTAACACAGTATTTCACCTCTAACAATAGTACTATTGTTAAAGTACCTTTATGAGATATACATAAAAGAAGTGCCTTAAAACAACACAATCCTAATTGTAACAGATGCTGAATATTTTACAGCACCATCTTCTTGATGAATAATGTTTTTTTTTTTTAGTTTGAGAATGAGCATTTTTAGCTGCTGGACAGCAGGACATACCTCATCTGTCCCTCCACAACTTTTTCTTTTTCTCCCGGGCTGAGGAGGAATGAGATGACGCGGGATGGATGATGTGCCATTCTTCCAGGAGGAAGAAGCGATAAGAAGTGATATAGAAAGTTTTAATTATTAAAATGATATTTTAAAAACTTCTTTATACCTAACAATTATTAAATTTGAATTAATTATTACGTAAGAAGAGACCAACTATTCTTGAATCGTTTCAAACACAGTCATTTCTTACTGTAGTGAGAGAGGTCAGTGCTTCATGCTCATCTCTGGATTTAATGCTGAAAGGGGAATCTCTCATTGCTGGATAGACAGAGGCCTGACTCGCTTCCGCAGAACCAGGAAGTGAAGGTACTGGAGTCGCTGCGGTCACTTGTGTGGCCAAAGAGACGGACTCTGCTTTCCTTTTCTGTGAGATCAAACAGAAACAACAGCTACTTTTTTCTCTGCATAGAAAGTGAGTGCAACATTCTTAAAAAGGTGCTAAAATCCATCATACCTAACAACATAACATACCATGAGTGAACTTTTGCCACTTACCTCATGAAAAAAAATAAGACTAATGAGTAATGAGAATGTTCTTATTGATGGGGTCTGGCTGAGCTTTTACATACAGAAAAATGAATAGATTTGCTTTAGGAGTAACAAAACACCTTTTTTCAGTTCCCCGTGTAATAAATACTAAAAATGTATCTAGTTTTTTAGATGTACATTATAACTTGTTCAATGTGCATCTTTCAAAGATTTCATCTTATTTCATTACTTTTACAATACTAGCATTATTGTACAATAAATATCTTTAATTTTCACGTCACATAAAAGTCTCTAACTGCTATCTGCAGTTTAAAACGAGATGAGGCAAAAACTGCATCCCTCACACTTTGAAAAGTGTATAATGAGCTTATTCAAATTAGTCTTTAATTCAGCTCATTCATCATCAACTCTTGCTGTAAAGATTGATTGATAAAAACGAAAGGGCAGGGATCTTCTGTACCGGTGTGGGGAGGGTTTTGCCTCTTGAAGTAGCTGAAGCAGACTGAACATGGAGATCTAGACTCTTCTTCTAAATTTGAACAGAAAGTGAGAGATGATAAACGGACGGAACAGCATGCAATTTTGAAAACAGCTGTGTATGATTTACTGTATATCTTTGCCACTGAAGTGGGTCAGTGTAGTTTCTACGTCTAGACCCATAGGGTACAGAATAGATTCTCTTACCACGTCTCTCTCTGGGGAGCTCGGGCGAGACCCAGGCAGGCCATTCTTCATAGGAGTCTTTGCCTCCTTCTTGGGAAATTGAAGCTTCTTAATATCCAGCCGGTCTGGAGTGACCCATTCATCCAGGCGCTTATTGACTTCCAAAAACCAACAAATTTAGCAAAGTTTTTTCTTTGAAAATAAAGGCTCAATATGAAATCATTCACACTCTAAAGGCAAGAAATGAGGTAAGTGACTAATGCTAATAATTAATACTCACAGTCAATATAGTGGACATAGTAGAGCTTTTTTCCAGAGATGTCTTTGACGCTGAGAATTTCAGCCAAAGCTTTGAAGGGACGAAATTACGAATTACTTTTATACAAACAAACAGTTAAATCCGTAAATATCTACATATATGTAAAAAAAAATGTAGATATATATTATTATATTGCTATTCGCATGTAGCTGTTTTTATATATATGAGCACTGACATGTAAGGCAGAGGAGCTGCTAGTGTTATTGTGTACATTGTACACGCAGCTGTCAGGCTGATACTTACGCCATTCGTCTTCATTTTCTTGATTTCTTCGTAGCACGGGAAGTCGACAGCCCTCGGTAATCTCAACCTATGGGGACATAACGCAATTATAAATTACATCGACCAACACAGACAGAACAAATTTCATTTAAATCGCCACCAAGACTACATAGTAAACAACTGTCTGTCCATTGCTCACCGAGTGATCCGCCATCTTTTTTATCAGGCGCACAGAAGGAGTACGCGCTACAGTAGAACGCCCGTCGCGTTTATTTTGCCTTGAGTGACGCACTAATGATAACTGATCAAAATTATTTTAGCAATAAGGCTATCATTTTTTTTTCTTTACATAGTATTTATATAGTAATTTAAATTCTTGCTTGTGTCATTTACATGTAGAACAGTGGAAAAAAAACAAGCAAATACAAAATAGGTTACCTGAGATTAAAATTCTGATGAACTAAATTAGACATTTAAATGAAAACCTTTATTAAAACGTATGGTTTTATATGTTTATTTACTGTCAATGTCCAATTTGAAAGATTAAGTAAGGAAAATTGAAAAATAACAAAATAACTTATAGTTTAAGTATTACATAAGGGCACATCTTACAAATTGTTTGGATGTATCAGGTTCATGTAAAAGAGCCAATAAAGGAATACTAAATGCACAATGAGCAGAGTACCCTTTAACTAGGCAAGAATTGTTTTTTTTTTAATGAAAAAAGTGTATAATAGTGTAATCTAACTATTTTTGTTGGTATTTATTGGAATGACTTAAGCCTGCTGAAATTCTTTTATTTATTTCTTGTTCATCTTCAGTGCTATCTACAGTTCTAAGTAACTTAAGGGATTATGCTGCTGGAATTCACTAGTAATCATATTAAATATTTCGTAAATATCACCACTGTAATTCGAATTAATTATACAATTACTCAAATTATTTCTATGTTACAACTACCGTTTTGTCACCTTTTGTGTTTAGTTTTGCTAAAGTCTACAGAGAAAATTCAGATTTCCTGTCTGAGCCATAATGGAGCACCTTACAGTCGTACTGTTACCAGTTTCGCTAGAATGCACAAAAAGGGTGAGATCTTTACATCACAAACACGTCACAAAAAACAATACGTAGAGGCGGGACGAGCTCTTTGATTGGTGCTGATTTTTCAAACCCGTTCTTCCCGCCCATCGGCGCTGGTATGTGATTGGCTGTTGAGTCTTTCCTTTGTAGTCACAGGTCGCATCCGGTTCGTGCGTCGACTAAGATACAAAAGGGAGAAGGCAAAAATTCTCACCAGGAGCCGAAAAACCGAGAAATGAAATCAGGTTTTTAATTATTCTTTTGACGTATAACGATAGAATAGTTTATTTGTAGTCCTTAATCATGAGTTTAAGCCACTGATGTTTTTTATTATAGTATTCGCAGGGCAGTTTTAGATGGTTGGATCCATTTTATTTATCGGGATTAAGTGCAGTTTTAATTGGGATTGAATCTGCTCAGGTCTCACTGTAACGCATGTGTTAAAGGTCGTCTGCGCGTTAAGTGTAACGTTAGTTATATTTTATCAGTAGCGTTAAGTGTGTGTTTGTTGGGTTGGTGATGGCCACATCGGCCCTGTACGCCTGCACCAAGTGTAACCAGCGGTTCCCGTTCGAGGAGTTGTCGCAGGGCCAGCAGCTCTGCAAGGTGAGAACGCACATGCACCTACTGTTTACATGAGTCTGAGGTAAAAGTGAGTGTCAGAGAGCTGTGTAAACGTCAACTGGGAACAGCAGAAGCATTTAGACATTGTTTAAGTTAAAGCACCACTGCTGTCTTAAAGATACAGCCCACCAGTCATACACGAAATTGTAATTTTACTAAGCTGCACTGGCCTTGTTGGATTCTTTACGACCTGTTTATATACATCTACATACAGTGGTGGCCTAGTATTAGTATTTTCACCACCTGAAAATGGTTTTATGTCAGTTATTTCTAATAATCCAGTGAGATTTTTGGTTGCACAATGAGTCTAACAACAGCCAGTGCTACACACAGAGATGTGATCTCATTATCATCATCATCATCCAGTCTGCCTGGAATGACTTAAAGAAAGAGAACAAACGAAGAACCGTGACAACATCTCAAAGATGCTTCAAGAAACCTACCTGTAAAGATGTAGTACTGTTAAAAGTTGTACTTGTGCAAAAATGTTATAAAATGTGGATTCTGTCAAAAAATAATGTCATAAATAGATTTTAGTTATCAGTTAACTTCTATTGACTAAATTAAAGCAACATTTGGTGCTTTACCATCCTTTGTGTTTAATGCAGCTTTTGCCCTCGGTGCACTTGTGTCATTCCAGACAGACTGGATTATGATGATGATGAGATCAGATCTCTGTGTGGAGCACAGTTGTGCAAACAAAAATCTCACTGGATTATTACAATTTATGGCAAAATGAATGTTTTTGAAATGTAAACTGATATTTCCTACTGACACACTACAGCAAAATATTTTTTAGCTGATGAAAATACTAGTGTTCTAATCATTTTGGCCACAACTGTGCACGGGACACATCTAAACAGTGGGCATGAAGAATCTTAAAGCACATTTAAAGTTTATTGCATACCATTGATTGTTTTCTCCTTGCAGGAGTGTCGGATCGCACACCCTATAGTGAAATGCACCTACTGCAGGTCAGAGTTTCAGCAGGAGAGGTAAGACAGTCACACAACCAGGGTGGGGAAAATCATTCTTTCTCCATTTCTTTGCTAATGAAAAACTTTCCTTTTGTTTTTAGCAAAACCAACACTATCTGTAAGAAATGCGCACAGAATGTCAAACAGTTTGGGACGGTAAGTTTGCTTAAGAGTATATATGTTTAAATAACTGAAAATCCCGCAGATGTGTGCATATCTTTCTCTTTTTTTCCCCAGCCAAAGCCATGTCAGTACTGTAACATTATTGCTGCATTCATTGGGACCAAATGTCAGCGCTGCACCAACTCTGAGAAGAAGTATGGCCCTCCACAGACCTGCGAACAGTGCAAGCAGCAGTGTGCCTTCGACAGGAAGGACGAGGGAAGGAGAAAGGTGACCAATCACATGTGCACGTTCTTATTACTCATCCACACACACTGTCTGTGTTCTCTCACGCTGCATGTGTCTGATATGATTCACTCTGCTCTGACAGATTTAAGAGTCACTGTTTCCAGATTTCAGCACATTGAATGCAGGAGCTTATAAAGCTTTGTTCAGCATCAAGCGCTTAATCATGCCTGTCATTAATTACTGGACAAGTTGCACAAAACTGCTGTTGGTTTAGGCACAAGCACAACACAGAACTGAATCATTAAAAGCCGACTCCTCCCACCAACAATTGATCAAAATGTACAAATGTATAATCAGCGGTGTGTTGTGGATTTTATGATGCATAGATGTGGAAACACTTGCCATTTTTGTCATTGAGGTGGTGTAATTTTTTTGTAAGGTCAACCTGTTTGAAAACATTATTCATTCATTTTGCAAATCCGTTTGGCAGAAATTCACTTCACATTTAAAAGATTTAAACGAATGCAGCCCACAGCTGCAGTTTTGAGTTTATGCAGGCTGTTTTTTTCTTTCAGCACTATTATCTGTTTTGATTTACAAGTTGTAACAGAAGAAATGACAATGAATCTGAGACAAACACTGAGCTGAACTTCTGTAGTACCTGTTTGTCTTTATCAAAGGGATAGTTTACCCAAAAATTACAATTGTCATTTACACACCCTCAGGTTGTTTCAAACCAAAGGTGATAATTTTGAGAAATTTCCATGTTACTTTTTCCATGCTATGTAAGTCAATGGTTTTTGGGTTAACTATCCCTTTAAATACTGTTAACAAATATTTGTTCTCTAATGTCGGAGGTGTTTATGCATCATCACAAAATGCAAACCAAGTGTACGGCATGAGCGAGAGCACCTGCAGTGTTATTGTTAAAGGCATAGTTCACCAAAATATGAAAATTCTGTCATTCATTACTCACCTTTATGTCGTTCCAAACCCATACGACCTTCGTTCATCTTCGGAACACAAATTAAGATATTTTTTTTATTAGATCAGAGCGCTTTCTGACCCTGCATAGACAGCAACACAACTGATATGTTCCCAGGTTCAGAAATATAGCAAAGACATCTGTAAAATAGTCCATGTGACATCAGGGGTTCAACCTTAATTTTATGAAGCTATGAGAATACTTTTTGTGCGCAAAGAAAACAAAAATAACGACTTTATTCAAAATTAATTAAAAAAATGAAACTGAGGAATGTTGGCTTGGAAATGTTGATGGTCTAAAGTTATTAAAACTGAAATAAAAATAAATTAAAGCTAATTATAAAAGCACTGCAAAATGACTAAAAACCCATTTAAACCCAAATGAATATGAAAACTGAATAATTATATAAAATAAGAGTTGATTCAGAATATGGAATATTATATAAACGGTACTAAAATAAGACTGCGTGCACTTAATGCAGATATTAATTCTATCTTTCTGCAGGTGGATGGCAAGCTCTTGTGTTGGCTCTGCACACTGTCATATCGTCGTGTTCTACAGAAAACAAAAGAGCAGCGGAAAGGCCTTGGCTCTTCCCACTCTAACTCCTCTTCCCTCAGTGAGAAGGAACATCAGAGACACCATCATCATCATCAGCACCACAGACATGGAAGTTCACATCACAAGTAAGCAATATAATACACATAAAAAAACAAGCATCACCGTGCATCAGCATCCAGTCACAAGAATACAAACTTGTTGATTGAAAATCCTTACAAAAATGCTTTTCTCTGTATGTGTGTTACAGAATAAGTGGTACTTTAAGTCCAGAGCAGGATCAGGGACTGTGGAAGCAGAGGTGAGATAGGTCTTTTACATGCACACAGAAGGCATGCTGTTTGTATTCGACTATAGTTTACTATTTAGTAGGGGTGTCCCCGAATAGTCGACGATTCGATGATT
>SCHK01435417.1:2791-19543 GCA_004124795.1 Poropuntius huangchuchieni | reverse complement strand
AACATTTTCACGATATTCTAATTTTTTGACCTGCACCTGTAACTTGTAGTTGATAGTCTTTGGTTGAATTCGGCTGCCAATATGCGCGCTCCCTCTAGCGCGGCGCGTCCCCGGGATACTTGAACGCGCTCGCGGCCGCTGCGGGTTCACTCGCTGCACGATGGCGGAGGGAGGCGGACCCGAGTCGGGTAACGCTTCGGACCCCGACGAGAAGCCGGTGATCACACAGACACCAGTACCGTCAACCGAGAGTCAGAAGCAGAGCATCGGCACACTGCTAAAAACACCACTTCGAAAGGGAGACGAGTGGTAAGAGGTTTTTATGTGAAGCCAAAGTCAAGGCACGCTTGTCGGCATCAGCTCAGGCCTACTGACGGAGACACCGGCTGCCGGAAATCCCTTCACTAGCCGGGCATTGGACAGCCACCTGGTCCGCTAACACCCATAAACTAGAGGGCTGTTATTAAGATCGAGGAGGTGTATGGAGCAAGCGTGCGGTTTACTGTAATAAGGATTTAACACTCTTTACATCGGTTAGAAATCGAGGAAGCTGTCTTGTAGCTAGTTAGCACAGGTTAACCAGCCTTAGCTTCCCATTTTCCCACAGTTCATCTGCTTAAATGTCTCATTAATGGAAAAACAAGACGTTTTCAGATACGTTAGTAGCTGAAGGGTTGGTAAATAAACTCAACCACCCCGTTGTCGGTTATCAGTTCTCTGATAAGCTTCATGTTAAAGTAGCGTCAGGCATGTAAGGCACTTCATTAGCCTAGGCTAGTTAGCCAGGCTAGTTAGCGTTTCATTTGACGGGTTAAGTGTTCGTTTCTGTCAGACGTCAACCTTATTTTGGACGAACTGTCAAACTAGATTAAAATAACGGCCAAACTCCTCCCTGTGAAGTTGTGACGAAGACTAAGCTACCTAAACCAGTATTACAGTGAGGCAGTGCTTTGTCATGGCCACTGGATAGCACCCAGTCACTCACAATGTTGTTTGGCAATAGACGAGTTTATGGCACAGATAGTAAACACACAAAAATATAACTGAAGTTAGTGGAGATTACAAGCCCAAAATATATACGCATTATGCAGATTTTAAACCTGTTAGTATATGTAAGTGTTGGGATAACAGTCCGCTTTTATTTTGAAAGCAGACTGACGAGTTTTAATAAGTGAAGAGACTAGTGACTCAACAGAAAGGACAATATTTAGTTTCAGTTGGATTAAAAGTACTTTCAGTTCAAAGACTTATACGAAAACTATTAATTTACTCGGGTAACATTTGTTTGTTAAGCTCAATGTGCTCTCTTTCTGAAGAGTTTAATGTTGGCTACATAATTAACGTTACAATTTAACGTTTTGAAATGAACATAGTTAAAAAATTCTAGTGCTCAGGCTTCTAGTTGCGTTTAAAAAGAGATTTTAAGCAGAAAGTTAAAAGACTAACAGCTTCTCATTCCTTTCACTTTCAGTGCATTTTTCCCCAACAATGAAAGTGAAGTCTTTTGTGTTCCACTGAAAAATATAGTCATACATAAGTAAACAATAACAGAATTTCACTTTTGGGTGACCAATTTTAAATCAGAATTTTGATTGGTTAAAAAAAAAAAAAAAAAAAAAAACGATAACTAAAAGAAGTCCAAAGTATAATGTCTGTTCCTTGGCAGTGTGGAATCAAGTGCTAACAAGCTTATGTAGTGGAACAAGTTCCTACTTTAGATGAGATTAAGAGAGACATCTTTACTGACTGTTCTATATTTGTAGATGTGTAACAACACAATAGATATTTGCTTTGCCAAAAGTTTAGCCCTAATATTTTAGGAGAGAAACAAATTAATTGTCCTTTCCCCCTGACTTTTCATTGATCTCCACCTCTTGTTACAATTGTGTAGGTATTTGATTGACAGCCGGTGGTTCAAACAGTGGAAGAAATATGTGGGCTTTGACAGCTGGGATTTGTACAATGTTGGAGAGCACAATCTGTACCCGGGACCCATTGACAACTCTGGGCTCTTTTCAGGTAATCAGTGTTGAGTGTTGTTCACATTCTCATAGATAACTATTGTGAATTATTTTTTTTTTCTTGCCGGCAGTAAAATGATTTTTGTTTTTATCAGAGCTTTTAAGAATATGATTTCTTATTCAGTTACTAATGTGAATAGCCTTTGAATCAGGTAAAGTATTTTTTTAGGAGCTTTCCTGTGTATTTATGTTTTGATATTTCAGTCTTAAAAGGTTAGTTCACCCAAAAAAAGTTATTTAATTTATTCAGCCTCATGTCATCCCAACTTAATTTTTTCTCAGTGGAGCACAAAAGGAGATTTTAATCCATATACAATAAACCTTATGAGTCTAATGTTTTCATTGATCAGTGATTTGTTCGTACTAATTAATAATGAAAGAATTTGATTTAACATCTCACTGGAGAAGGTTATTGTTGCATAACTAATAAGTAGATTGTTTGATTTTTCTCACCTAAAGTTATAATTAGATTTTTAAAGTCTTGGAATATAGTTGTATGGCCTTTTTTTAATGCTGCATTGCTTCCTTTTTGAATCTTGAAAGCTACATTAGCCATTTTTGTAATTACATAGAAAAAAGCAACAAGTCCATTCTGCGGTATCTCTCTTTTGTGTTTTTGGAAGAGAGTCAAAAAACTTGAAACAGCTTGAAGGTGAATAAATAATTACAGAAATATTAATTTTTATGGTAACCTTTTTCAGATTAACCTGCCATTTGAAAACCATCAAAAAAAAATTAAGTTGTAGTGCACCACACAAAATCTGAGCCTAGCATGGCAAATTCTTTTAGATAATGCGATATAGTGGTAAAGGGCTCTAATGTGTTTTTCTAATGATTTCCCCTTTTCTGTCTGTATCATAGATCACGAGTCTCAGACGTTGAAAGAGCATCTCATAGATGAATTAGACTATGTTTTAGTGCCTACAGAGGCCTGGAATAAGCTGGTCAGCTGGTATGGCTGTCTGGAGGGTCAGAAACCCATCATCAGAAAGGTTCCACATCTTTCTTTGTATATTGTATATTTCTTTGTAGTTTTGCATATTGTTGAAATCTCTTGGTTTACATTTTTTATTATAAATGTCATGTCTGATATACTTGAGTGATTACAGGCAGGGTTATTTGGTGATACTATTGTCATGTTATTAATTGCATTGAAACTTGCACAGTTAAATGGTTAAAGTATAAGTAATTGAGGTGAGGTGAGGACTCTTTAAGTCTCTAAATTTGTTTTGCCTGTGTTTTTTTTTTTTTAATTGTTTTGCAGGTTGTGGAACATGGAATGTTTGTGAAGCACTGTAAAGTGGAAGTGTATTTGCTTGAGTTGAACCTGTGTGAAAATGACAACATGGACAAAGTTGTCACCCGCCATTTCAGCAAAGCAGACACTATAGGTATGAGACTTCCAGAAAATATAGATTTGTCTCATCAATAGTATTTGCATCAGTGATTTCGTAACACGGCTTGTGCAGCCCTTGTGAACAATCATTTTTTAATTGACTCTTTCTCCCCTGTAGACACTATTGAAAAGGAGATGAGATCTTTATTCGATATCCCATCTGAAAAGGAAACTCGACTTTGGAATAAATATATGAGTAACACTTATGAACAACTTAACAAGCTTGACAGCACTGTACAGGACGCAGGGCTTTTTCAGGGCCAGGTAAACCATCATGCTGCATTCCATTCCAGTTGTGGTTGCTTTGAGAATATTGACTGACATTTTATGACTTCACATCATCAGTCTCATCTCACTCCTCAGGTTCTTGTTATAGAGAAGAAGAATGAGGATGGCACATGGCCCAGACAGACCTGCCATTCCAAGTATGTACTTGCAGTTTAGGTCATTTTCAGACTTAAGCAACTGTGATTAACATGGGAGTTTAATGCTTAAAAGAAATCACTTAAAGGGTTAGATCTGGAGGTATCATTTTATTTCATTTCTTCTTTTTTTTTTTTTTTTAATTATTGGGAGCTTTCTTTTAAATCAGTTATTTTGATTGCCACTAACTCTTTTTGCAACACTGCTTGGATTTACCCTAACCTATTCTTTGATTTATGCCTAGGTCCAGTACTTCCACCTCTCGGAATTATACAACCTCCCCAAAACTCTCTTCAAACTCCTCTGCCACCATATCCTCCACAATAACAAATGGGGATAGCAATAGCAACTCTGGCTACATGTTGAACAACAGTACTTCTGGTAACAGGTCAGCTTGAGATTAAATTGGAGCAGTGCTAAATTACTCCACAGTTAAACTAGTTTAGTTTCTTACTGTGAGAGTTTAAATGGGGAACTGAAACAAGGTTTCAGTTTTCTTGCATTCAGTATTTGGTTGGCCAGTTGTGTTGGCTTTAATTAACTAATGGTCAATCAATGTTTTTTCTACCCCACCATACATTTTGCAGACTGGGAAGTTACAACTCCTACAGCTCCTCCTACAGTTACAGAGAATCTGCCGCTCAGCCAGGCCTCTGCGGTCTGAGCAACCTGGGGAACACCTGCTTCATGAATTCTGCCCTCCAGGTATGCTAAAGTGAATGTTCTTTTACGCGGTATGTTTTGAAATCTGCCGTATTTCCTCATGGGCACTCGGTTTGCTGATGGGTGTCAGTGTAAGAAGGCCCAGATTGTGCAGTTAAGACATCTAGCAAACCCTGACTTCTTGATTTAGACTATTTCCTTCTCATTCTATGTGACTTCTTATTTCAGTGCCTGAGCAACACACCCCCTCTAACGGAATATTTCTTGGAGGACCGGTACGAAGCTGAGATCAACCGGGAAAATCCATTAGGGATGCGAGGGGAGATTGCAGAGGCCTATGCGGATTTGGTCAAACAGATGTGGCTTAGTCGGAGCAGTTATGTGGCTCCACGCACTTTTAAAGTGAGTGAATCTTCAGCCTACACAGGCTAAAGTTGCTTTGGAAATCACTGGCCATTTTTAACACAAACCCTTATTCAATCTGAATGTTGAAACGTATCTTCTCTCTCTGGTCAGACCCAAGTGGGTCGGTTTGCCCCGCAGTTCTCAGGGTACCAGCAACAAGACTCTCAGGAGCTGCTGGCCTTTCTGCTGGACGGCTTACATGAGGATCTTAACCGTGTTAAGAAGAAGCCTTATTTGGCCCTGAGAGATGCTGAGGGGCGGCCTGATGAGGTAAACCTTACCTCATTATGTGTAAACCACTGTGTTCTATTTTAGTTGGAAACAAAATACAGAAGCAGACAAAACAACAAACTACTAGGAGAAAGCTATTATTTCTGTTATACTAGTGAATAAGCACTATTCTGAAAACCTCTATGATATTATAGGTATTTGGCCCTTTAGTTTTAAACTGAAGAATCTTTGATCTATGGGTATCTCATTTCTCTGTAGATTGTAGCCAAGGAAGCATGGGCGAATCACCGGTTGCGGAACGATTCTATAATCGTGGACATCTTCCATGGCTTGTTCAAATCTACACTGGTTTGTCCAGAATGCTCCAAAGTTTCCGTTACCTTTGACCCCTTCTGCTACCTCACACTGCCCCTTCCCATGAAAAAGGATCGCACTATGGAGGTGTTCCTGGTCCGCACTGACCCACAGTTTAGACCCATGCAAGTAAGAACCATTTTCCTGAAAACACTCAGGCACATGTTTTGGTTCGAGAGGTGGGCTAAAACATCCGTTTGTTATCTTCCAGTATCGTGTAGTTGTTCCCAAAATGGGTGCAGTGGCAGACCTGTGCAGCGCTTTGGCCAAGCTATCTGGAGTTCCTTCAGAGAATGTAAGACTTTTGTGGTTCCCAACCTAACACCTCTTTTTCAATTATTAAGACATGGTACCTTCAAAAAATAAAAAAATTGTCGTTATTTTACCCACCCCCCCATACTGTTAGAAACCCATATGGCTACCTTTAAAACAAAATAAGGTTGTTGTAAATGATGGCTATTTTCTTATTTGGCTGAACTGTTCATTTAATATCTTCTTGCTTCTGTATAATGCTGGCCTAAATTTCTAGCAGACAGTCTGAGATCGTTTTCTGTTTTCTAGATGGTTGTGGCAGATGTTTACAATCACAGATTCCACAAAATCTACAAAAGGGATGACGGTCTCAATCACATCATGGAGAAGGATGACATTTTTGTGTAAGTAATTTCTTAAATTCTACTTGCAGTACTGTTCAAAAGTTTGGGTTCAGTATTTTTTCTTTTTTTTAAAGATGGTTTTGATGATTCAAAATAAAGTAATATTGTTGAAACATGACTAAAGTTTCAAATAACTGTTCTACTTTAGTATATTTCAAATGTGGTTTATTCCTTTGATGACAAATCTGAATTTTCTGTGGGTATTACTCCAGTCTTCAGTAGCTATGTTTCCATCCAAAGATATGAACTTATGCTCAAAACTAGAATATCGCATAAAACATTTGCGAATAAAGCACCATTTCTATCCAATGAGTCAAAGAGATCAAAACCATCACTTCTTGATAAACTGGCACTAAATATCACTAAGAAAACTAGGTGAGGACATTGAATATAATAATTTTCCTATATAATAAATTACTCGTGCCTCAGACAGAGCAGATGTAACACAATAAATGGGGTCGTTTTCGGAGGTGGATGTGCATGGTGGAATTTATTCGGTAAATGTGTTTCAATCTTTATGCATAAATCTTTTTATGCACACTTTTCTTATCGGATAAAAAGTTTATCCTACTCAATTGTGCACATAAGTTTTTTTTTTTATTTTTTATTTTATGCACAGTTTTGGAATTTATGCGGATCTTGACGTTTCCATCCAGTATTTCTTTTTTAATGCAATATTCTAAAATGCGCATAAAAAATAGGTGCAAGGAACCATAGCTAGTGTCACATGATCCTTCAGAAATCATTCTAATATGCTAATGTGGTGCTCAATTTCTTATTAACATTAATGTTAAAAGTTGTGCAGTTTAATATTTTCATGAACATCATTATACATTTTTTTTTTTTTTCAGGATTATTTGGAAAAAGAATTATCAGAAGAAAGAACAGCATTTGTTTGAAATATCGGTCTATTGTAAATATCTTTTACTTTCATTTCTGATTAGTGCTTCCTTGTTAAATAAACAAATAAAAGATAAAATAAATTCACTGACCTCAAACTTCTGAACTGGAGCATGTTTATTGAATTGTTTTGCATAATGTAAGTTTTGGCGTTCATCTAAGTGTGTTGTTTGAGTGACTGGCCTCTTACTGATTGTGTCTTTGTGTTTTAGTTATGAGGTGTTAGAGGAAGATAGTGAGAAGATGAACCTGCCAGTGTACTTCAGAGAGAGGCATGCTAAGCACAGCGGAGGCTCTTCGGGCACGATGCTCTTTGGCCAGCCTCTCCTCATCACCGTCCCGCGCCACAACCTTACCGTAGATACCCTTTATGAACGTGTGCTGGAGAGGATCGGGTTGGTGTTGTGCTTCTCAATTTTACACCAGTTCTGTTACTGCAAACTTGTTTGACCCTTTATCCGTCTTTTGTTTTAGGCGTTACGTTAAACGTTCACAGGGTACCATTACAGACAGTAGAGCATCTGCCTCGGCCACATCTTCTAGCAGCAGCCAATCACCAGAATGCCTCGCTTCAGTGTCCAGTCACAGCACAGGCCTGAGTGGCTGCAGCAGCCCAGTTTCAGATGGAGCTTCTTGCAGTGCCGGATCCAACGGCAGCAACCACTCTGGAACCTGCAACGGCCCCAATGGAGTTTGTGATGGTAGGACACTTAACCTTGTCATAAAGCTCCCAAATGCTGCATTCACACCGTCATCCGTTTAGGTTTTTTACATTCATCAGATACAGATCTGATCTTGTTGTATGCATTTGTTTCAGGTGACGAGGAAGCCATGGATCATCAGGAGAGTCCAGAACCAGAGAACAGTCATTCAGACACTGTGGATGGAGAGGAGGATTCAGAACCAGAGAATGGGCCCAATAGCAGCGGTGGAAAATCTTTTACTTCTCGACCGAAACTCTTTTCTTTCAGCATGGTCAACTCCTACGGCACAGCCAACATTAGTTCTCTCCCGTTTGATGGCAATCTCCTAAAGCTCACAAGTAACTATTACCTTTTGAAATTTGATACTAAAAATGAATCAAGTAAATCAGGTGGATTATTAACCGTTACTGTATTTGTTTGACTTTCACTCTTTAGGGTCACTTGCTCTTATTCTTAAAATAAAAACTTATAGATATTCCTTTCTACAGCTCACTCTACAGTAGCCATCGATTGGGATTCAGACACAAAGAAATTGTGCTACGATGACCAGGAGGCTGAGGTAACTAATTGTTCCTCTAATTGTGCAAAATTACACTAGTGTTCAAGCGTTTTGGGAACTGCAAGATGTTTTTGAAGGAAGTCTCTTATGATCACCAAAGCTGCTTTTATTTAATCAAAATACAGTAGTAATAGGTATATTGTGTTTTCTTCTTTTTATTTTGACAGTGTCATTCAGAAATAATGTCATGTGTTTCAGGCCTATGACAAACATGAGAGCATGCTACATGCTCAGAAGAAGAAGACAACAGTAGCTTTAAGAGAATGCATCGAGCTCTTTACTACAATGGAGACCCTAGGAGAACACGACCCCTGGTGAGGAGAATGTTCAGATCATGACACATTGTGATATTTACTGCCCATACTTTCAAGGTCAAATTATTTACTGAAGTATTTCCACATTTAGTAAAGTTGTAATGATTGCTGTGCTCCTCTGCAGGTATTGCCCCACGTGTAAGAAACACCAGCAGGCCACGAAGAAGTTTGACCTGTGGTCTCTCCCACGCATTTTGGTCGTGCATCTGAAACGCTTCTCTTACAACCGCTGCTGGAGAGACAAGCTTGACACTGTTGTAGACTTTCCAATTAGGTAAATCTTTTGCGAGACATGTTGCTGAGAAAATTGAATAACACACACACACACACACACACACACACACACACACACACACGTATATTACATTACTTATTTAATATGTATCTTTATTATTCCTATTTTTTTTTTTAACTACTCTTAAGGCTGCTAATTTTAAATTACATAATATCCCTTCCCTTAAAGTAAGACACCACCACTGTGTCCTCTTCATGTAAAGTGCTTGTGTAAATTTCCCACCAGATGGCGCCAAAATATTTCCCTGCACACAGAATACTTTGTCATTGTCTTAGGCCTCAATGTACACTAGGGCTGTCAAAACAGGACTATCTTTGAAAAAAATGCATAATGTTTAAAATAATGTTTATAAACAATATATAATTAAAGTTGCTTAAACAATTAGAAAAAAAAAACAGCACCATGCATGTATGTATAGTTGAATACAAAGGACAGAAAACCAATCACAAAGAGTAGGCTACTTTCTTCATTTAAAAACTTGACAGGCAGTGGGATGGGGAGAAACCGCCATAAAGTCTTGAGACGTGTTTTTTAAAAGTTGAACTTAAATTAATTTTACATGTCTGTCTTGTGCGAGACGCGAGTGCAACGGTAATGGATGTCCCTCAAGAAAATGTGATAAATATGCGTTCTGTGTGAACGGCTTGGTTTCAGTTTCGCCGTAAACAACATCATCTTCATGCTGATGGTCTTGTTTTCCGCAATATTTTGAATGAACAGCGTAGCAGCGCCACATCTAGTGGGTTCAGCTGGACTTGCTAACAAAAGCATTATAATGCAATGACACTTACATCGTTGTTGCATTGTGTGCACCACCGATAAGGCTGCCTGACACACACCTAAAATTCAAATGCAACGGTTTTGCATTCGAATGTGGATTTTTATTTATTTATTTATTTATTTTTTAATTCAATGAATATTCGAAGTTCACTTTTTGTTTTTTTGACAGCCCTAATGTACCTTTGTATCAATACAATACATCAGATTTTTATTTTCATCAAATTAATTTTAGTTATATTGTGACATTTCATTTATAGCATGTGGAATATTGACACTTCATATACCAAAAATGCCACGTTTCTGTGTGACTTTTTTTCTCGACATGTTTTTTGCCATGTGCATTTGGCTTTGATCCTATTTGGATTTGGTTAGGGTTACCTTACTGAACAGGAAGCAGGAAAGAGTGTACAAAAGTCAGGTGCAATACGTTAGGTGTCAGTTTCTGGGAAGCTGAGTCATGCTTGTCTGGATAGACAAAGCCATCCATTGTTCTTTATGGTAAAAGGAGTAGACTAACCCAGAACTGCAGTCTAGTATTTGTATGTGTTTGATGTCTTGATCAAAAATAATGATAGGCTTAAAATTTCAAATAAACAGTTTGATCTGCCACACTTACTGCCGGTGATTGAACTTTGGTAGTTTTTGTGTTTTTATGAAATTTACTTTACAAATGAACTGTTAGAAAACGTCTGGAATTCTGGTGACTTCATGTTTGGAAATAAATGTAAACTTTCTCACACAGGGACTTGAACATGTCAGAGTTTGTTTGTGACCCCAAAGCTGACCCATACGTCTATGACCTCATTGCTGTTTCCAACCACTATGGAGGAATGGGCGGAGGCCACTGTAAGTCACTCTATTTATTCACCCTTTATCACTTGTTCACCTTTGCAACCTAGTTTGATGGATTTCTACAGAAAGAGTTGATGATTTATGTCTTTGACGTGATATTGCTTCTTGGAAATGATAGCTTGGTTTGTTTTTGATTGCCAAAGTTCAGCTCTGCGTTTCATTTCCTCTTGCAGACACGGCGTACGGCAAGAACAAGGTGGATGGAAAATGGTATTACTTTGATGACAGCAGTGTGTCATCTGCAACTGAGGATCAGATTGTGGTGAGGCTATTGCGCTTTTTGTTTTATTATGCTCTGCAGACTCCTAAAGCATTCCACAGTGGTTAATGAATCTCGAAGAGCCGTTGTTGTCCAATATGGAAACTGGGAATTGGCAATTGCCAGTTTGTAAACTGACTCAGAGTTGTCTTTTTGTTGATCTCCACAGACTAAAGCAGCCTATGTGCTATTTTACCAACGCAGAGATGCGGACACGCCATCCAAATCCACCCCCTCCGCATCACTAGGCGGAGCTCCAGAGACCCTGGATGACCACATGGACACCAACTGAGTTTCTTTTAGTCTTTCAAGGACTGGCACTGAAACAAAAACTACATAAAGATGAAATCATCAATGCATCGACGCACATCCCTGGCTACTTCAGTGACTATTAAAGGCTCACAAACAGGCCCTTTGTTTTTAGCTTTATTTTAATTTTTTCTTTCTTTCACACATGCGTCTTTATCAAGAGCCAAAAAAGAATATTAATAATAAATAAAGAGAATTTTAGTTTGAAGCGTGACATGAAAGACTTTATTCTTGGACCTTGATGCCTGCTGATCATAGAAGCTCATTTCTTTTAGTCTGAAATGAGAACGAGGGTGAAACGGCAATATAACCTCTCTTTGGACGACATGAATGTTAGATGATCTAGAAAAGGAGAGGGGAAATGCCTAGACATAGACTATGTATGCAACATTACGCTCATCTGAAATGTTTAAATTATGCCTCTGCCCACTTATGTTGGACTCTAGCTATCAGCATCTTGTAACATGTGCCTCGTGTGAAGAATAGACTCTCTGTGTTTAATAACTTAAGCGTGTGGTGATAAGCACAGAGATTCTCTCGGAGAAGCTTGCGCTCTTATATTAAATATTGTCTCCATGTTTCATTTATCCTATCACAAGCCACGCTTTTTGTTAAATATACCTTGCCGGAGGATGAAATATTTCACTTTCAAAGTCGCTCGGCTATAAGGATGCCACAAAATGTCAAGTTTATTTTCATGTTGGTTTTTGGGGGGCTGCGCTCTAATATATTCACACTAACAGCCTTTTATGCCCCAAAAACTGTGAAAAGGGAAGCTTACAAAAATGTGGAACAACGTAAGTCACGGTCGTGCCCAAGTTTTTTTTTTATTATAATTTTTTTTTTCCAGATATGATGGTTGTGGTTTGTAATAGTTCATTATTATTTCTTTTTGGTGGATTTTTCTTCTGTCTAAATGGCTTCGGTCCAGAGGAATATCGAATGTGGTGCTAATTTTATGACACTTGAACAGGTACAGGTACATGGCAAAGAGGAACACAAACAATGGCGGTTGTTCTAATTAAGAACAACCTTATTGATCAAAAGAATAGCTTTTATCATTACCTGTAGATGTACATTGGCACATCTGCCATGTGATTAGTTGTGGCATTATATGTGTCAGATAGCTTTAGCAACAACTCAAAGCTCAAATGACAAGTGCTTCATATTGCTAAGAACATAATACACAAAGCATATTCTTTTTTTGTGTGGCAAAACAGCATGCAATTTTTGAATCTGCAAAACTAGATGGTTCCTGGTGTTTACCTCTCTATGGTATTATCAGTCACTGACTGGAAAATCCACTCTTGTTGTTATTTATGGATCCAGATATAAAATTGAAGACAAACTGATCATCGACTCAAGCTGTCCCCCTGCAGCTCCTTCATTAGTAAGACAACCATTTAAACATTTTTTTTGTTTTTGTTATTTCATAGACCTTTCTTGCATAGATGTACATAATCATAATCTGGGGCACAGTACATAGCTGCTTTGTGTTCTTCTATTTATCATGCCAACATGTGCAACACCAGATTTTGATTAAAGCCTATTTGAATTGAAAATATAATAAAATGTGGAAGCCTGATTATAGGTAGTGGCTTTGTTTATGTTTTTTTTTCTTATTAGATAACATTATGTAAATCAATTTGCATCAGATGATTTATGATTCTGTCAGAATCTTCAGGATCAGTCAAAAGATTTCACAAGCTACCCATTATTTGTTACTGCTATTTAATATTATTTACAGTTGCTCTAGCAGTACAAAAGGAACGTGTTTGATTCTAACAAAATGCAAAAACTGGTAGAAATGTCTAAGCCTTGACTGCAGTGCAAGTCACTTTGCATAAAAGCATCTGCCAAATACTTAAATGTAAATATAAAATGTTAAATCACTGGCTGGAAAGACTTGCATAACTAGTTCAACTGTTTTGAGATTACATGGTGAAATCCGCATTGGTTATGGCTGTTGTAAACGGAAATGGATGTATGAATGTTTACAACATTTTTTTAATAATGATGTGTGCATTTAGATATTTTTGTTATGTCTATTGAATGATGTCAAGCAATCTTATTATCGCCAACCCTGCATTTACTCGATAAAGAGTAAACAATAATATTGTGAAATATTACAATTAAAAAACTGTTTATATTTCTATATATTTATTCCTATAGTATAATATTTGTGTGTTTAGTATGTAATTTATTCTTGTTATTTCCAAGTCGGTTTTTCAGCAGCCAGTAATATGGTCTTTAGTAATTTTGATATAGTTTTTTATTTTTTTTTGAAGGTAAGTGCAACTGCATGCAAATATGTTTGGCTTAGTAACTGCAGTGGGAAACTCTACTCCCGCCTCACACCCCCACACTAGAGATAAGTTTCCACTGGAGCTCATTAATACAGAATGAATCTCTTCAAAGCACCTGGTGCTCAGTACCGTATTACACAACAGACAAAACCTTAAAGCTCAGTGTTCTTGTTCTCCCACACTAACTGAAGCTGAAATAAAAAGGCAATCTTTAGACTTGAGTAGAAAACATTTATTGGTCCAAATTGCATGTTGTGCGATACAAGAGCTAAATGAAACTGTTCAGTTAGGACTTTTGCACGGTATCAGATGCTCCCCACAGACAAAGCATGTTTACAGGAGCACCTTCATGAAGTAAAAGTCCAAACACGTTAACATTATGCACATGAGAGCACAACCTGTCATGAACATCTATTGGAGACCCATATAGGTCAAGGTATGAAATGCAGAAGCTGGGATATTGATTTATTTTGACACCCTTCTGACCACAAAACCATTTTAGTTGGCGATGCTGAGAAGTTTCTTGATGTCTCCCTCGATGTTGCTGGTCAGGTATCTCCTGCCGTAGCGTTTAAATGGCACTCCATCAGATCCAATGAGAAACTTCTCGAAATTCCAAGCGATGTCGTTTCTGCACACGGGACTCCACACGATAAATTTGGGGTCGTTCATGAAGGGCATTGGTTCATCGCTCGGGAATGGAAGTTTCTCCTTGAGGAAGACGAAGAGAGGGTGAGCGGTTTTCCCGTTCACATCGACCTTCTCCAGGAGCTGGAATTTAGGTTCAAAGCCATTACCAGGACGGACATACTTTAAGGACAGAAGGATTTCTTCATTTGTACAGTTTTCCTAAAAAAGCAAAGCAAAGCAAAGATAGGTAGATGCAGATAGATAGATAGATAAGCAATATAATCATAAACACATTTTAACAGATATTTCAGTAATAATTTGCAATAACATTATTTAATATTTAGCAATATTTAATATGGCAGTGAAGTATAAGAGGCCTTCCTAAATTAAGAATATAGTCACGGCTCATTATTACATTCATATATTAGAAGTAAAAATTATACAATAAACATATTAGAGAATCTCTTTAAAATAAAATAACTACTAAGCCAAAGGAAAGTCATTAGTACTGCTTAATATGCACATATGTGGTCTCCTTTTTATATGTGGTTACTTAATTTGAGTTTATTTGATTTGGCAAATTTTATAAACATAAAAGGTAATTTTATATAACTGAGTGTTGCTTTGGTTGTTAAGTCTCTTACATATACTGTATTAACAATATATTAATAAGAAGTCTTATTTAGTTATTCAGTAAATTTGGTATATTTTATATACATAAAAGCAAATTTGATACAAAGAGTTTTGCTTTGGCTACTGAGTCTTTTACATATACTGTGTTAACTATATTTTAATAATAAATATATCATTTAATTAAACATGGCTACTTTATCTTAAACTGCAACCACATTTTTATCTATGCACAAAGGCTGTTTGTTTAAATTGAAAAAAGATGGCTGTAGGATCCACATCCAAAACAGGTCTGATCTGTTTTATAATACTTCATAATATAATATAATATAATATAATATCAATAATTAATATCCAAATATTTCTATATACGTAAATATGTAAACTAACATTTCTTGGTATTTCTGTTGTAATGTAAGGCAACTAATCATCTTCTAAATATTATATAATTTACAAATGTTGATTAATGACTTTGAAATGAGTTTTACGGTCAAGACATTTAGGCTGCCTTTATTTTATACAGATGAACCATCATACATAAAACAGGTGTAAGACAACAGGTGATGACAGAACGAGTGCGCCACAGGCACCTGTTCGGCAGTGAAGGGCTATTGAATCAAACAAGGAGTTTACAGTAAGTCATCTTACCTGATGGCCGAACTGATTGCAGGGAACTCCCAGAATCACAAGCCCTTTATCCGAGAAGCGTTCGTGGAGCTCGTTCATCTGGGTGTAATCCCTGGTGGTCGTTCCTCAAAGAGAAGCGACATTCTCGATCAGGACCACCTTGCCCTGTAAAGAAGAAAACTTGAACTCCTCACCAGTGAGAGTTTTGGCTGTGATGTCGTAAAACGATTTTATTCCAGCCATGTTTAGTCCGTCACCTTGGTCTCGCAAGTAACTAATACAGAATCTAGGAAAGTGACACTTCTATAAAATTGATAAACGTGGGCGGTGTGCTATGCAGCGACCAATCACGGCAAGACGCTCCACGCCTACATTTAATACACGCCCATAGAATATTAGGGAGTGTCATCAAAGTGTTCCGTTTACTGCTTAATGGTTGAAAAAGTTTATCTTCTTATCTGTGAATCTGATGACGTGTTATATGATATCCTTCGTATTTTTACACTTATAAAAACAGATACAGTTAATAGACAAAACATACAGTAACGTCCCAAAACAATTTGTTTATCAATACTGAAATGAGAATTTTACCACGGCCCCTATATTTTACGAAACACTGGCGCGGGAAGCTTTGTGACAGACTGAACTTTTAGCATGTTGAAGAAAACAGACATTTTATGCTCAAGTCTAAATTTAATCAGCATTTATTAGTATCACATCAGAATTATAAACGTTTAAGATCATCATCGCGGGAAGTAACGTTAAGGTAAACACCTCTGACCACATTTTGTCTCAAATACGGTAATTTCGTCGAGTTAGTCGAAATATGTAATTTAGCTCTTGCCAGCATGAAATGATTGTTTACTCATCTTCAGAGAATGGATTCTGGGATTGTTTGAACCAGGATTGTCATTATCGAACTGTCAGTTTTGTACATGGTTTTCAGAAATTGCTGATTGTTGTAACCCCAACAGGTCATATCCTTTATTTATCATTTCCATCTGATCGGATCTGATCTGGGTTAAAGATGATGCGTAAAAAGAAGCGCTCATCCATCACAGTCGATGACGATTCCACACTTGACGTTCCTAGTAAGTTCCTGACGACGTCAGGTCTATAATAAATCTACTGGAATGGCTAAAATCTTTGTACATTTAGTGAAAAAAAAAGCTTTATTATTGGACTTTATTAATGTCTCTTCATTGGCACAGAATCGAAAAAGACCAAGAGCAGTGGACGACCAACAAAGTCTTCAGTACAGGACTCCTACCCGGACTCAGTTTTTGTTCAGTTTCTGAAGGAATCTGGTGTCACTTTGACAGCTGGCAGTACAGCTAATGAAATTGGTAAGATAATGAATGAGAAAGTATGTTTTGCATACAATAAAGGTGAAATCATAGTGGATACATGCATGTTCATATCAACTAACACATTATTT
>SCHK01435364.1:0-11939 GCA_004124795.1 Poropuntius huangchuchieni | reverse complement strand
GCTAAAAAGTGCACCCATGTACGTAAATGCCATGAGACCAGATAATTACAATTTCTTCTCTAAAATTTTCTTGCAGCCCCCTAGTTTGAAAACCTGATTATCTACTAATTGTCAGTTTTCCTTCCCTCCCTTAAAACCGCACAACTTTGAAAGATTGAAAAGTCTAGAGTGAAAGACTAAATATCAGCATCCTTGTACCATCTCAAATTTGAGAACTGCAACTAACTACATAAACAAGGATACCTTTACTTAGCTAAACTTGTTTAGTTGCTTAGTTGTTCTTGGTTAACACAATTCTGGTGGCCCATGCTGTGTGAGTGTTGAAGGAGGAAAGATGTAGGAACACGTTGGTGCCTCTGTGTGCCCTAAGGCTGATAAGTCTCTCAGTGATTAATTTGCTCTTCTTTTCCCATGAGCACTCTTAATTATGCACTGCTTTTCCAGTCTGGATGACACACACTCCACACGCATCCTTTGATGTGAAACTCCAAAGTGTTTCATGACACAACCCTGCTCAAGAAAATGACAGTTGAAGATAAAGAAAATACAAAACAAAACAACAAAAACATAAGCCAAAGCAAAGCAAAAAGGAAAATGCCAAAACCAATCTTGTAAGATGGGAACCAAAAACACAGTATTCATTACAGAAAAAAAAAAAATTGAGAATTGTTTTTATTTAGTATGGAATGTGATATAAAAAAAAACTGGATATGTGGTTCACATAGCTTAAAATATTGCTTTTTATTTGGTTAAAGGAATGGTTCACCCATAAATGAAAATTTACTCACCCTCAGGCCATCCAAGATGTAGTAGAGTTTGTTTCTTCATCTGAGCAAATTTGGAGAAATTTAGTATTGCATCACTTGCTCAACTAATGGATCCTCTGCAGTGAATGGGTGCCGTCAAAATGAGAGTCCAAACAGCTGATAATCCACATGACTCCAGTCCATCAATTAACTTCTTGTGAAGCAAAAATCTGCATGTTCATAATAATCTAATCTCTCATTAGGATGAACAGTTACTTCTGGCTAAAATAAAATGTTGTTACTATTGTTTTCGCTATAGTGAAAAAGTTCTCATCTGTATCAGAAGAGAAATATGCACGGATAAACCATAGTTTACAAGCAAAACCATTCTAAACAAATATGTTGGTATGTTTTTGATGTTAGAGAACAAGATGGACTTTTTCACTGAAGGAAGCATTATTATAGATTATGGACTCGTATTTTGGCCAGAAGTGACATTTTACAGTTAAAATGCTTTAGTGATGCCTTGTATAGCTATACATATAGCTATTCACTTCATAAGACATTGTGATGTTTTTCTTAGCTGTTTTCAAACCTTACTTACTGTAAATCTGAAGAAACTACATCTTGGATGACCTGAGGGTGGATACATTTTCAAATTTTTCAATTTTTTTTGGTGAACTAATCCTTAAACTTTATGAGCTGAAGCAATATATGAAAAACATCTAATTACATTACAAGCAGTTACTTAGGAATTTCATAAAACATTATGAATTAGTCATATTAGTCATGATTACTGCATTTTGCTGTCTGGCTGTAGCTTGTGCACATATCTCTTATGTTAGATTATATATAACAGCATTTCAATTATATTATGACATTATATAAAGGGACAAATGGGAAAAGATGATGAGCCTTAACTTTGATTTTTCTACCTCCACTTTAACCCAGGTTAGAAACGGCAGCTACGGTTAGATGCGAGCATGTTATTTTTAGCCAGTGTGCTGACTCTAGTTTGCACATTATTCAGGGTGCAGATAGGAGGAGATGATAATGGTGCCATTTGTGTCAGCGGCTTTATTAGGAGCCATAAAGGGAACCAGGGGGCAGGGCGACTCTGTAGCGTGTTTATCAGAGAGGTGAGAGGAAAAGCGCAGCAAACTCCATCTCCCCAGCCACCATTTTCACTTCACCAGGGCAAATGACTGAATTGAGCTTGATTGCATGTGCCTTATTAGAGTGTCAAACACGCATGCAAGAGAAGATGCAGAGAAAATTCTCTTTTACAGATGCAGTCTTATAATATTTGAGTTAATGCTGTCAAACAATTAATCCCGATTAATCGAATCTAAAATAAAAGTTTTTGTTTAAGTAATATATGTATGTGTGCTGTGTATATGTATATATAAATAAACACACATGCATGTATATATTTCAGAAAAAATATCTATTTATTTATAATATAAATTATATAAATATAAATTTAGACATGGAAATATAAATATACACAGAACACACACATATATTATGCAAACAAAAACTTTTATTTTGTATGTGATTAATCATGATTAAGCACTAATTTCAGTCAAATAATATTTTGCTCACTTTGCAAGGAAAAAATGCAAAAGCAATTTCTCATCATCATATTAGAAAACTTGTGTTACAAAACGTGTTTACAGTTTCGTCTTTTGCCTGCAATTACAATGAAGATTTAAAATAGAGAAGATGTGTATAAAGAGTTCAATTATTGATCCACAAATTAATTAGAAAATCACACTACCTTGGACCCCAAAGTGAGTGGAAGTTTGTGTTGTAATTAGAGTGATTATTGGTTAAACTGTGTTTGAATAATTAGTTAGACTGCTCTCTGTGGACCTGCGCACAAGCAAGGACAAAGAAAAAGAGAAAAAGAGGGGAAAAAGAGAGGGATGTGTGCACAGTGTGGCCTTCACTACATGCAAATATTTTAGAGCTTATTCATCATACAATAAAAATGAAAAATAAAGAGTATAAAAGAAAACACAAAAGAAAAACGAACAGGTACCATACTATACAGCCAAAAGGACCATGTGTTCCATTCAGAATTGAATGAGAAGTCACATCTTAAATTTGAATTGAGGTATCAAAAAGGAAGCATAATGAATTTGTCATTCAAATTTGAATTTGAGCAAATAGAATTTAAGTGTACTTTGGAATTTTCTGGTGTGAGTTTATTTTTGGAACACTTGTGGTTATAGCTCAATGAATATATTATATAATTAATGAATGTATTATATGTCAAAATAAACAAGTGACATTTTTTAAGAGAAATAATCTAATGTAAATTATTTGAGATAAATGCATATTCTATTATGAGGGAATAAAGAGGCATAATTATACTGATATAATATTTACATTACTTCCTTTCAGTCAGATTGCACTCGCAACTCAAATTCAAACTCATGAATAACAAAAAAAAAAAAAGTTTCAAAGAGGTTTCTCAGATGTGTTTTGTCAACGTGTGTTTTTCATTTATATTTCTTTTGCCGTTGTGCAACCACACAAGCAACAAAAGACAGTCAATAAGAGCAATATGACCAAATAATTACTTATCTTTAGGACTAGCCAGGAGCCTGTGGTTTTGGTAAGATCACCACAATGGATGAATAGTCCTGGACGTAAACTCAAAATGATTTCTCTCTATATACACTCTTAGAAAAAAAAGGTGCTTCACGATGCCATAGAAGAACTCTTTTGTCTAAATGGTTCCATAAAGAACCTTTTAACATCTGAAGAACCTTTCTGTTTCACAAACGGTTCTTTGTGGTGAAAGAAGGTTCTTCAGATTATAAAAACGTAAGAGAGAGATGTTTTTTTTTAAAAGGATCTTTGACTGAATGGTTCTTTATGGCACCAGATATAGTGGTTCTATGGCATCGCTGTGAAGAACCTTTTGAGGCACCTTTATTTTTATATAGTACACATACAGCAATGGTAATTGAGCATATGATAAGTGAAAAATAGTTAATTATTATGTCTTGACAGCTATTTTCAGCATGTATTAACTTCTGCCTACTCTGAATGGCTTTTGTCACTCAAAAGGACAGTGACAGTAATGAGATTTATTCAGAAAGGGAAAAAGGTCTTATTTTTTCCATCATCCAGCAGGTATTTTATACATGTGAACAATGATTATACGCTAAAAATAGATTTGTCTTCTCTTTTAGTCAGCATGCATTTTGTAAGGAAAGATCTTAGATCTTAGATTTGAGATTACGACACTGAAAAAACTTTGAAAACTAAAGAACTTTTAGAGTTGAGCAAGAGCTTATGGCCTCATTCAAAAGCTACACATGAATAAAGGAATATGGCTGCTCTTTAGATTTGGTCACATTTAGCTCTGGATCGATTCCTGCTTAAGAACCGTGGTATAAAGGCTGCATTTGAGAAGTTTAGCTGTGCCTGGAAGAAAACTGACAGTACGAGTCAATAAGAAATCTGCTTAATGCTGCATAACATCTCAAAGGTCTGTGGCTTTGGCAGTGTTTCTATTAAA
This sequence comes from Poropuntius huangchuchieni, assembly GCA_004124795.1. Taxonomy (NCBI): domain Eukaryota; kingdom Metazoa; phylum Chordata; class Actinopteri; order Cypriniformes; family Cyprinidae; genus Poropuntius; species Poropuntius huangchuchieni. The sequence goes on along the minus strand of SCHK01435364.1, from coordinate 7,658 downwards.
ATATACTATAGTGGGAGTGTCTTATATGGTTTATTGTTTCTTTCAATACAGTGTTGTTAACCTAGCCACAACGCAGCTACAATAAAAACAAAAAAACATGCAATCTGCTTTTTAAATCTGAAAATAGTTATATGTAACTTTATAATTTAAGCACTAAATCTCCAAATTACACATTTTGCTGCCAAAATGAATCTTTCTCCTCTGACGGCATTACAAAATGAATCATGCAACATATTATATATATATTGCAAAACATACATTTGACATATGATAGTAATCAACTATATATTTATTTATAATATATATATATATAATATTTGTTTTGCTTTGCTTTTAAAAGCATGAAACACATTTATTTTAGTAATATACAACTAATGCTTGAGTTTGAGGACGCAGAATTAAAAGTAGAATTTAAATGAATTTGGTTTGAAGTTTGAAGGTTAATTTCTTGACAGATGGACAAACAAATAGAAAGAGCAATAAATACAGAGTATAACAGATTATAATAGACTATAACAATAGATAGATATAAAGAATACTGAAGATAAAACAATAGGTAGATAGATAGATAGATAGATAGATAGATTTATTATATCTCGTTTATTAGCATGAAACAGATTTATTTTAATTTAGGTAGTAAACAGGACGCAGAATTTAAAGTACAATTTAAATTATTTTAAATTCAAAGATATTTATCTCTCCTTTGAAAGATGGAAAAAAGTTTAAAAAGACAAAGGTTTGATGTTTGAAGGTTTAGATGGGCAAACAAATGGACAAAATGATAGAGTTAGAGATAAAGAGCAATAAATGGACGGAAAGATTATAACAATAGATACAAAGAATGCTAAAGATAAAACTATAGACAGATAGACAGATAGATAGACAGATAGATAGATAGATAGATAGATAGATAGATAGATAGATAGTATACTCGTTGGACACATACTGTCAGTCTGTGCATTAAAATGTACAGGCAGATTAATAACTCATGAAGGGAAGCTGGTAAGCAGAGTTCCGAGGGCGATGACCGCGACCATCTGGTGGGTCTATTTTATCAACCCACGAATGAAACATTTTACAAGCTTTAAATTTACGTTATGCTGATGCACGTCATACCTCATTTACAACAAGGGCATTTGAGCGATGAATCAAACCTGAGTGCTGGCTGCAGAACTGATTCAGCAGAGATCCTCCAGCCAGCTCCAGGTATAGGGAACAAGCACGGGCAGGTCAGTGCGATGGGCGCAGTGTCTTAAATGGCAAGGGGAAAAACATGGCCCATTAATTTTCATATTACATATCAGCTTTACTGGAACTGCTTTTGTCCTTAGCGATAAAAGACTTGATATCAAAGTTATGGCTTCTGTGTGGTCTCACTTTCTAAAGCACACGCTCTCTCTAATTCCTTTTTCACTTTCTGTCTCCCTCTCTCTCCCTACAGATTAAATGCCATTAACACACACAGCCAATTATGGTTGGAAAGTTGTGAACGAGTCTTCATGCACAAACCGGTATTTGCCCCAACCTGCCTGCCCATCCCCACCAGTTTCTCTGAGCACCATGCAAGGGCTTATGTGTTTGTGCTGTGTCTAAGACACTTAACAACACTTTTTCCATTTACTCAAAAACACAACAAATTATCTTGACAATGCAAAAACACCTTGTCTAATTCTAACACAGCTGAGCTCAGAAAATCGTGCAAGACTATACAATTTTTGCCTATCAAAAGGTTTCCTTATAAATATATAAATAAATAAGTAAATGTTTAGAGAATCATAGCAAGGTGTTTTAAATTCAGACTTTCAAATCCAGCATTTGAGATTGACTGCAGGTGAGTATCAAGGGAAAGGTAAGGTGAAGAAGAAGAAGATGAGAAGATGGGAGTAGAAAGAGCCCTACAGATGAGACGGGGTGACCTTGATTTTCTTGGAGGGGGATCCCGTCCACACCCAGCTCATAAATTCAAGGCTGGGGCCTCCAGATAGTTTTGATGATCAATAAAACATAATTGAATTTCTTCATAGATTTTACTAAAAGTGTTATAAAACCCAATGGAAACAGTAAATTCCAGGTTTAAATGCAAGTCAATGACACCTATACTAAATAAATCTTTCAAAGTAGCGAACAATTCTCACTCTTGATATTTTTGATTATTAAAAGTTGCTGAACCTGGATATTGATTTTCCTTCACGATACTTAAAGCTGTTATAAGCAATTTCACACACTGAAACAGGTGATCTGAGAAATCTCTTGTGACGGCCCTATAAACAGCAAAAAAAAAGGTGTTTTAGCCAATCATATATGCTGTGTGCCTGTCAATCAGTTTGTGCATTAGGGATTTCTGGCGTGTGTAGCAGTAGATCAAATGGTAGAACATAGCACTAGCAACTCTAAAGTCATGGGTTTGATTCCCAAGGAAAGAAAAAAATGATAAAATGTATACTTTAAATGCAATGCGAGTCACTTTGGATAAAAGCATCTTCCAAATGTATTAATGTGTCATAATTGGAACAACATGACTGAAATTACTATTGATTTTAATCTAATGCAATTGATTTTTCACTACCTTGGCAACTATTGCCAGCCACCATTTTCTCAGAAAAGCTTTCTTTTTCTGTTTTTTTCCCCCTCTGTTTTCTCATTTATCCTTCTCTGTACAGCACTGTACTTGTGGTTTTGAAAGTGCTCTGTAAATAAAGTTTGATGTAGGATCAGTGGATGAAATTTTACAGAAATTCCAAATGAAAAATCTCAAATTATGATAAAATGCTGTTGGTGGGTCATTTAAAATAGTGGCTTAAGGTATGTAGAGAGGATGCAAGTGGCACTTTTTCATTCTGCTTACACTAATGTTATCAGTTGCAATCCCTTTTAAATTAGGCTTTTCTCAGTTTAGTGTGATAAGCATTTTTCCCAGTTCTGATCTGCAAAGTCTGCAGTTTTTAATCATGTTGCTGCATAATTTATTTAAAGAAAAAGTTAGATAATGAAAAAGACAGATAAACTACTATTTCATGAAAAAGACTGATAAACTACTGTTTTACTTCTTCATGAACATAGAGTGACCAGACATGTCCTGGCTGGGATTTCTAAATTGCTTTTTTCTGATTGTTGCTGAACGTTATGACTCAAAAGTAGTTTGACCATAGCGTTTAGGCACTGTACATAATTAACCAATCATGATATGCGAGAGGGTAGGATCTACAGAAAACGGTCATGCAAATACAGGAAAACAAAGCCAAAATCCAGTTTCCGATTTTTAAATCCCAGCCAGTACAATGCATGACCACCCATGAAAGCAATTTCCTGAAAAACACACTATTCACATAAATCTCCAGTCCGTTACTATGTACAGCTTGTCTGAATTAGCAACGATAACCAAGGTAGGTGGAGCTTAAAAATAAAATGGTCAATTAACTGTCTTGTAAAGAATAAGAATCTGGCAAAAGAACTGTTGTATAATGATCGCTTTTCCTTTCACTACAATCTGCTGATCCCACATATTAGGCTGCAATGTTTTTACAAGAATGGTGCTGTGTTCAAAAACTAGAAATATCAGTCAACCCCCCCGCCCCCCGCCCCCTGACAGCGAGAACGAGGAAAAGCAGCTCTGGAAATCACATCTGACAGAATTTGCTGACGGAACACAGTGATCAGAGACAGTAACTACGTCTGCGTGTGGCAGCATGCTTTGTGTTTGCTTGCATGCTTGAGCGTGGGTTGAGACGCGCCTTAATGAAGCACCCCTGTGGGACAGACATCCTTCAGAAGTGGCAGCTGTCTGTGTGTCATTAAAAAAAAAGTCAGTGGAGGCAAGAGGAAATTAGCCTGAGGTCAACATCCTCCCCACGCACACACGCTCATGGACCAATGACGCGCTGTGATGGAGAGTTAACGAGGCGGCTTAACATGAGTTTGACCTTCACTCTTTGAACCTCCGGAGAAAAACTCTGATATGAGGCTTAGCAACCAAACACCTCTGCTTGACGACCGCCTGCCTTTGAACTCTACAGCAGCCCAGAGTCACCTTGGAGTGACGTATCTGAAGTCTAAAGGGTCAAACTAGAATAATTTTACATATTTCAAACCATACTTTGAAGGTGCTATGTAGGCATACAGTGTATGATACAACAAAAAAACTGAAACTTTGATCTATAGACTCAAAATGTCAAGAAATCTCATGAAATCACTTGGCAAGAGCAGTTGTTGTTGTTTTTTCTGTGTTCATGTATTGAAACAAGAAGTGGTGATACTTTACAATAAAGTTCAATTAGTTAACATTAGTTAATGCATTTAATAGTATTTTTATGTTAGTCCATAACTCACCATTGTTCATTGTTAATCCTATATTGCACCAAATTTGGTGCTTCAGTGGTGCTTCAGTGGTTCTTCCTGGTTCTTCAGCGGTTCTTCACTGGTTCTTTGGCAAAGAACCAGTGAAGAACCGCTGAAGAACCACTGAAGCACCAAAATTGGTGCTATATAGCTTTTTTTTAGAGTGTAGGGGGAGGGACATTTTCATTCTAGAGAGCATTTGATTGGACAACAAACTGTTCAGTGCAGAATGAGTCATCAATAGTTCTAATTCCTAAAATGTATAATGTAACAAAAGTTTCTATTTAAAAGAAACGTTGTTTTTTCATATATATTCTACAGTACAACTGTTTTCCACACTGCTAATAATAAGAAATGTTTCTTGAGCACCAAATTAGCATATTAGAATGATTTCTGTAAGATCATGAGACACTGAAGCTTGGAGTAATGACTGCAGAATATTCATCAAAAGTAATTATATTTTAAAATATATTAAACAATTTTTTAAAATCATAATTATATTTCACAATATCACTGTTTTTAATGCAATTTTATCAGATAAACGTAGCTTTTGTAGAATTCTATCTGCTAAAGGTTAATTTAGTCAACTTTTAGGAGTGTTCTAGCATATAAATGTCTTAAATGCTAATAAAGATGGAATAAAAGCCACAGGGAGTAATCTTTGAAATTTACCTTGAACTGGCCCGCACACGATTTGTGGGACGCAGAACATGTCCGATTACAGTAAGCACACGCGCAGATAGCAGCCTGACAGTCAATTAAATGAGTGAGATTCCCTTCCGCTTGCGCTCCTGGAGACATAATTGCTATCTAACAGCCTAGACCTTGGCACTCAGCTCTACTAGAGAGGGTTTAATGGTGTTATTCAAGAAGAGAGATGACATTCCTTCGCACCTGGATTTTAAATTATCAAAAAGATGGCCATGCCGCTCAAAGACGAGGAAAAATTACTGCATTTGTGTTTGCTCAAGTACACTTACCTCAAGACAGAATGAACAATGTGAGATACATAGAATAGCATTTCAGAGTAAGTATTAGAGTTTTATATGAGTTTTATATTGAGAATGCGATGTTGTAAATGTAAATACCAGGCCTAATTTCAGAGAAGATTAAGTGAATACCCAGCTAACAGAGAACATTCTCAGAAACGTTCTGTCAAGTTCATTATGTTCTCAGAATATATTCTTTATACATCTGTATACATCTTTTTTTTCTGAAATGTTTTTGTTGGATGTTCGTCTAACATTTTTTACTACTTGTTTCAGTATTTTTAGAGAACGTTCCCATAATGTTTGCAAAATTGAACAAAATGTTCCCTTAACATTCACATAAGAAAAAAAAAACATTTAAACATTCAGTATAAACCAAACATTAGCTAAACATTCTCAAAACACATTTATGTTAGCCGGGTTAACTGTGAAGGATGTGTTCCAGTTTTGGCTAAGCTGGGGGTACGTGGAGTATGAATTAAAAAAATATTAATATGAATATTAAATCATCTCATTTTTGCCACAGGGGAGAGATTATTCCTCTTAGTTTGGCATTTACTGCATCAAAATCTCAATCGAATTCATCCCCTGTGGCATTCTACAGCATTCTAGAACACTCTAGAAGACCGAGTTCTAGAGCTTGTATCTGGGCGAGCGGGGTTGTTCCGGCTGCTCACCCGCTCCCCAGATGCCTGTCCCGCCCCCTCTGGAGGCGGCCTGCACTGCACCAGGAATTAACCACAGCCGGGGGCAGCTGGGCGTCTAGAGGACAAGCTTTCAAAGCTTCTCGCCATCAAAGAGAGAGCTAATTCATTCAAAACCACAGTGTGAAGAAGAGAAGAGAGAGAGGAACTGAGTTTGCATGGCAGGTTGAATTTTACTGCCATTTTCAAAAGCTGAATTCTAATGACTGGAAGTGGGAACTGTTTAAGTAACATGGAAATTTAGCCAAAGGAAAAAGTGGTATGTTGTAGTGTAGTAAAGATATTAGCATTCACCCTTAAAACAACATTTTTGAAACATTTCTAACAAAATACTGTAGTTATGGATGATTTAAGCTGCCACTGTAAAATCATAATAAATTAAAATGGAATCTCCTTTGAGCCTGGAATTCAGTACATGACTTTTGTCATTTTTCTGGAAAATGCAAGTTGCTGAAAGTTTCCTGAGTCAACACTAATTGCTGAAAGTCAGAGCCAGTCTGCAGATTTTGAACAGTTGAAGATTACAGTTTTCAGAGAAAATTCCATAGCGTAAGATGGCCACAGACTTGTTTTTAGCTTCACGCTATGATTTCATCCAGAGGATATTTTGAGCCCGTTTTAAAAGACATATGCATGTTTCTCTGTGTGTTTGCAGTATTCAGAATTACCTGAATGTCTTGCAGAGTGTGATCTTCAGTCATTTAGTATATGATGCTTTGATTTTAAAAATTGTATAGTGCTTTCCAGCCTTTAAACTGTAGTAGCCAATGACAGTGGTGGATAATACCAGTTTACCATATCTTACAGTTTTTCTGGATTGCTAACACACAATTCATGAAACAAGTCACTATTTTCCGACAACTATAAACACAATCTCAAAACTACACACCAATTTGTGCAAACTTCAAATTTCCGGGTCAAAATCAAACATTTTAGTCAAAAATACATTCTTTTTTTGTAAGACTCAAGCTTTGGCCTCAGATGGTACACAAAGCTGTCAAATACAAAGACTATTTTCCTGCCTAGAGAATACTAGTGAGATAAATTCAAAACACTGTTACAAAAAGCTCCTTTTGGGAAACAGGAATCCTTTTGCTAGTCAAAGTCTGTTACAGTATGCAGCATAAATAGAGTGGTGCAGATAAAATTCAGCAGTAAACTTTAAGGGAAGTTTAATTTCNAGTCTGTTACAGTATGCAGCATAAATAGAGTGGTGCAGATACAGTAAAAATTCAGCAGTAAACTTTAAGGGAAGTTTAATTTTATTACACTGCAAAATGATCTGACAGTAAATGAAAAGCACTAGAAGAGAAAAGTTCAAAAACCAAACAACAGAATATACAGTAAACACACACAGGAATATACTGTCAGTTACTGTAAATAAATATATAAATAAATTGTTCATATCATCCTGAGATTCTGATTGGTGTGTCATCAGTTTTGCTTCTTAATGTTCACACATGGATAAATGTGTGCTATTTATGTTCATTTTCTGATTTTTGAGGTAGTTATATTGTGTGTTTGTGTTTTCTAAATGAAAAAATAGTTATACCTGTCCAAAATGATGCCGTTCTTGTGTAGAGTTTTGCAGAAAATACTAAAGCCTAGTTTATACTCGCGCCTGGCTCCG
>SCHK01435301.1:0-12904 GCA_004124795.1 Poropuntius huangchuchieni | reverse complement strand
TATATATATATATATATATATATAGCTATATATATATATAAGATTACAATTAAGCTTAGATTCTTGAGGATGCTTGCCCCCTTAAGAGAACTGAGCATTAGTGATAATGCATTGTGTGCATGATGCATCATCCAGGATATTATTTAGAGAAGTATTTAGGGAAATAAATTTAGGCTAATAAAACGCTCAACCTCTGGCACAAAGGCCCCTGAGGTAAACTAATGCCAGTCGTCATGTAATTTTTACAGAATAGATATATAAAATGCAATTGATAGTTTTAATTATTTTAAAGCTACCAATGTTGAATAGTAAATGAAATGTGTCATGTAAAATTATGTGTTTTGACAATAATTGAATAATAATTCAATAATCTTATTAAAAAACAGAATCCCAGTCAAAAGTAAACTCTTGCAGCAATTCTGAGGGGATCATCTTTACCTCATCATTTCAAAATACAAAAAACATTTTTTACTACACAAATCTACATGACTGTGGATTACAAATGCTATAAATTACAAATGTTAATAAAACAAAAAAGAAAGAAAAAAGTAAACAATTAATTTTTCACAATATATCCCAAAAATATTAAATTGTATAATTTTCAAGTTTCTTGCATTAGCTCTGTCTCTTTTCTGGAGTACCAATATGTGTTAAAAGGCAAATGGACACCTATTAATAGAGTGAAAGAGAGAGTAATGAGGATCAGTTAGTGGTTTGCCTATGTAAGTTTTGCACTCCTTGACCGGATCACAGCATGAATGGACTGAGGGGAAAAAAGAGGCGGGAAATCTGGAGAGTCCAACTGCCAATCAGTAAACAAAGAGTCTGATTATGTGGCCAAAATCACTAATCAAAAAGTACTGGAGAGAAGAAAAATAGCAAAAAATATTGACTAAAACAAATGGCACATTCAAATATTTGAAGTCTTGACAAATATGTGCAAGAAGAGCAAGATCAGAATTCAATATGTAAGGAAATAAAAGAACAAAGATCAATTACAATTCAAACAATGATTTCACCACTGTTGGTTAAATGGTTAAAAACCTCATTAAAAAAAACAGAGATGACTTTTAGTCATCTATATGGTGGCGTACTCATAAAAGAGGACAAAATTATCTTTTAGAAGATATACACTTCTTCTGAACCGACAATATTCATGTCTCATTTTGCACTCACAGGCTTATGCCTGTCCAATAAACTACTCTCTAGAAAGAGAATATCTTTTTCCACAATAGTATTTCATGGCGCTGAAAAAGCCCTGTGCACAGATTTTATAAAACTAATTAAAAATAATCAGATCATTGTTCAAAGTGTTGATCACTGACTTTTGGAAGTAAAGTATCCTTACCAAATTTACCATTTGTAAATGGTTCATCGGTTTTGCAGTGACAGTATATACCCAGCTAGAAACTACAGAATTTGACAATATTTAAGATCTAAACAATGCTGTTCACTCAGGTCTCTGCTGGTTGCTATGTTGGACATGTGCTGCGAGGCAAACCGAACTTCAAACATATGTTTGCAAGCGCAGTGACATTAAGCTGTCAATCCACCCATTCATGACCCAGATGTGCTCAAAGAACACAAAGCTGTCTCCCAAACAACGGCTCTAATAGAGTACAGCCAGTCTAAGGCACATTCTGACCTCATAAGAACATCCACGCTTTTGCCACATGCTCATCAGGGGTGGTAGGAAAGTGTTTTAAGCCACCATTAAACAGCCAAATTCACAGACCAGTATCAATGTGCTCATTTTAATTATCCTTCATCACCTACAGGTGTTGGTGATTATTAAAGCCCACTTGTCCATGTGAATGTGTGTGAAACTGTCATGGCGATTTTGACACAGCGCTCATCCACACAACTTGAACGGTGCAACAAAACCCCCAGAAATACATTTATGTAAATCCCTTTTTAAGGCTTCAACATTTGACAAGTACAGACTGAAGAGACCGGTGATCCGTTATATGATTTCATGCATTATTCATTTTAAGATTTACCAGTATTTAAGGTCTCCCTGCACTGAAAAGAAACAGTGTTGTTTTCACATACATCTGTTCCACATGAATCAATTAAAAAACTTCAACTTTATGGAATGAAAATATTTTGAACATTCTGTCATGGTTTACTCATCCTCAAACATGTATGAATTTCTTCCCTTTGTGGAACAGAAAAGAAGGTATTTTGAAGAATGTTGGTGAACCATTAGCCATTGACATGATATAAGAAAGAAAAACTGTGGAAGTTAATGGTTACCAGAAAACTGTTTGCTTACCAATATTCTTCAAAATATATATTTTATGTTCAACAGAACAAAGAAAATCATACAGTTTGGAACAACACGAGGGTGAGTAAATAATGTCAGAATTTTCATTTGCAGGTCTCAAAATGATTTTGTATGGATCCCTGACAGAACATTTAAGATCATTTTGTGTTATCAATAGCACATATAAGTGCCCCATGAAAAACCTAAAAGCTCAACTTTTCAACAAAAAGTGTTATTAAAATGGTTTTATATCCCAATATAATTGAACATGATACACTATCAAGTCTCTCTTTTTCTCAAAAACACATTAAATAATATTTAAACTTTTTACTTTCCCCATCAAGTCCCATGCAAAGCATGCTGGGAACTAGCATTGCATCACCTGCCCTCCAGTGGATTCTCTGCAGTGAACGGGTACCATCAGATTGATTTTNGCATCACCTGCCCTCCAGTGGATTCTCTGCAGTGAACGGGTGCCATCAGACTGATTTGAACTATTCCTTTAAGTAAATTGTCTTATGATGCTTTTGGGGAAATTCTGTCTCAGAATAAGCTTTAACAGTAACTGTGCATTCAGATTTACAATCACTATAAAACTGACACATACAGCAACATCTCTATATTCTAGCTGTCACTGCATTGATTTAATTCCGCTACTTGACACTTTAATTGTAGAACTGTCACAACATGAGCAAACAAGCCGGTCCTCTTAATTCGGAGTATTCTCCAAAATGATATGACATCCTCCTCCTTCACAATGTTACCTAACACTTTTAAATCTCATGGAACAACACACAGCAGACTCAATAACAATAACACCAAGCTTATGACATAAGTTGTCACACAGCTCATTACCGTATCGGCTGGATCACCATCCAAGAAAAGAATGGAAGTTTTGTAAATCACAGGGGATATACTTAAGGACAGCAAAATAACAATCTACTTGTCACTTGGTGACACTTGTTATTCAATGCCGACTTAAAGAAGGAGAGCTATAATTTTGTGCAACAGGTTGTACCCTGTTTCCTCAGTAAGGAAAAGCAAATATATCACAGATAAATCATAGATTTTATTATAGCACCAGAGGCTATACAGGGGGAGGGAAAGATGTGACAAATAAAACAGTATGTATTAGATGTACACAGACTCTGGGAAGAAGAAGAGCCATGCACTTCTGTCCTCACTAGCTTTCGATTTGATCCATGTTGCTATTAACTGGTGTAACGGACAAGGTTTAGGTTAGGATATGAACCTGAGTCATCACAAAAGGGCATCTGCTCGAAGCATTGCCACAGTGATCACTGGTAAAGTTGTTATAGGCTATGAGGTGGACAACTGGTAGCATGGGTTATCGGCTTCAGTCCACCGAAAGGACCACAGTTCAACATACATTGGCCTTTTTCAGGTAAAAACAAACCGAGATAATTAAATACTCCTCTTTACATATACACACAGTTGTGCCGCGAGAGCGTTTTCACTTACAAACATATAAAAATACTCATTAACTAGTCTGATAAGAAAATAATGTATAAAAGTATATAGTAAAAACATTTAATCATGTCCATTCAAAAGATCACTTCCATCTTTTTTCTTATATTACATGATGATAAAACACAAAAACTAAAATTGTTTATTTGTATCCCTCATACAGAAATGCACGCTGGGAAAAAAAAGGAAGACGAAAATAAAACGTGACATGATGCGATAGTGATATGAACCCTTGGTGTATGAAGCCAGGAAGCAAATTATCACCTGTCAGATGAGAAACACCAGATTGAAGATTGAAATGTCACAGAGATGCCAAACCATATTTAAAAAAAAAAAAAAAACAGTCTTGAGGGAATGTGGATGTCTGGTGTATGAATTCTGTCTTTTGTATAATCTAAAATTTTATCTGATCTTCAACATGAAAAGATGCTTAAAAGATGCCTGTGATGTCAGCAGTTCAACGGAGTCCTCGCGCTGTTTCAGTCACTTAAATACGTTTCCAAACCGATAAAAAACAAAATCAGTGTAAAAGTGAATTGAAATACAAGGCCAGAAAAAGAGAGAGTTATTTGAGAGACTAATTCTCTGTGTCATTGATCTCGGTGGGGTACCTACTGTAGTAGAGAACAGACAGCCTATTGTATACTACTGAATGAGCAGACATCGTCAGAACATTGTGAAAACACTGTCAATGGAGAAACCTGAGTCTGAAGATAGTCTGTAGAAATCTGAGCTGAGAGTCAAGAAGGCTTGAACAATCTGGCTACATGGAGAATACATTTCACAATCACAGAATGCAAAGGGAAGGTTCAACCAAAGATGAACATTCTCTCATCCTTCCAAACCTGCATGATATTACTTTCTTCTCTGAAACACAAAAGGAGATATTTTAAAATATGTTTTAATGTTTTGTCCAAATAATGAAAAGCAATGGGGCCTAAAACAACAATAGACCCTGGTGACTTTTCCCTATTCAATGACTATATAATAATAATTGAAAATATTTTTTTTTAATTATAATATTCAAATTATAAACATTAAATTAATAAAGAAATATATTACTATTGCACTGTAAAATAAGAGTATTTAATAATAATAGATTTAATAATAATAGTATTAGAATAATAATAGAACAGTGAAATTAACAATATTTATGGCCGTTTTAATTTGGCAGAAAACCAGAGGGAGACCTTAATACTTGCAGCAATTTTTTTTCTTGCATACACAATTCAAGTGGGTCCAAAAGCAGGTCAGAAAATATGAAAATCAGTATAAATATGAAAGAATTCACATTGCTGTTCATTGTATGGACAAAAAAAAAATTTGTGTTCCGCAGACAAAACAGGTTTGGAACAAATGAGGCTAAGTAAATGACTTTTCATTTTTGGGTGAACTATCCCTTTAAAAGAATCAAACCCATACATGCCAAGAAGCCTTACGATGCAAACAAAAAAAGACATCTTGACCAAACAATAAGTTGGGAAACTGACTTCACTGCTGACAAAATTGGCATAATGTTAGAGGCTATCTATGTACATATCTGCGAGTACATTATTGTTTTAATGCATGTCAAAACAAGCTCGTCAACCTCACACACGGTACTCTGCGACTGAGATTTGTCATTATAAAGGTGGTCTCAACTCACACGAATCTTCACTTATGTACAATCGCTGCTTAGCATATGGAAGTAAAAACAGATATGGCACGACACACACACACACACACACACACACACACAAAGCTTCAGAACAATCTAGATCTCGTGACTAAAAGCCGTCTGCAATCTCAATGGTGTTTCGTTTAGTCTTTCCATCTCAGCAAACGTACAAATGTCACAAGGCAAGAGAAAAAAATCCTTCAAAATACAAAAAAAGGAATTGTGTGTGTGTTTTATAGCAAATTTGTAAGAAGCGATGTTTAGTGTTGGGGCGCGATTACCATATTCTAGGTCACACTGATGTCAGTACTCTAGCTGAAGGTAGAATGGTGAGTTCGATCAAGATTTTGTCAGTTTGGTTCTTCTAGTAGTGAAGTCCTAGAGGCACAAATGCCCCTGATAAGGCTATGAGAGAGACTGCTGTTTTGAAGACATGCACATGTAGAAAGGCAGCGAATTCATCCGCACAGGACGTGATGTCAGAAGGCAGGGTGGGGGGCAGGGACCGGTGACAGCAGCTGGGTGAGTGGCGGCAGTGAAAGGCCAATTAGACAATCACACAATGGCAGCCGCTCTTATCCTTCTCTTTGCGTGTGGGCTCCGGCGAGGGTGGGCACTCTTGCTCCTGGAACTTCCTGTGAGAGGATGTGACAATCAGTCAAAACATGTCGCACGTTTAGTGTACAAATCTCTGAGCTCAAATTAAGATTACATGCCATACCAGACATTTGGCTGAATTTACTTCAATTTATTTAGTTATTTTTAACTGAAACTATTAAAAATCGTTTTCGGTATTTAGGTATCAGTCTAAAATAACAGAAATGTTAAAAATGAGAAAGGTTACCTTTAGAAATGCAATAAATCAGTTTAAGCTTAAATTCTAACGTTACTAAAATGCATAAATATGTATTAATAAAAATGTAAGCTAAATAGAAATAGAGAAATGCACATCAAAAAATGGACAAAACCACACAATAAAATTACTTAAACTTGAATTAAAATAAATTTGAAAAACATAAAAGTAAAGCCAGTTTAACACTATAATAGTATAGAAATAATACTGAAATAACACTGAACTGAAAACAGTTCAGCTGTACAAATATTGTCAATCTGTTCAGCACAGCTGCAGTTTTAATTAAATTTATTTTTTTTTCAAATGGAAAACCCAGATGTTGTGTATAAAAGTTAAGGATATTATATACCACAATGCAAGACATTTTTACCAATAAAATTGGATAAAGTAGACACCAATAGCTCTATTAAATATGCAACATAATGAGAACATAATGACAACATTGTAGCATACTACTGTTTGAAATGTTTATCATTTCTTAGTGTGCGCAGATTACATACTTATTTCAAAAACAGTATGCTGTATGCAAGTATGCAAGAGCTCCATTCCAACCACAGCCTGCTGTTTGTCTGCTGCCACCATCTGGTGGTACAACAGTAATGTATGTGGTATTGACACACACACACACACACACACACACACCTTATGACTCGGACCAGCTCGTGGAAAGCCTGGTCTACATTCATTCGGATCTTAGCTGAGGCCTCCATGTATGTGACTTTGAGTTGTCGGGCGAGCTGTTGACCCTCCTCCTGGGTCACCTGAAAAAGAAATCCCTCCTTAATTAAAATCCAGCAATGCACTTCATTTTTTCTCCTATCACAATTTTTGCTTTCTGTTCAATATTGATTAAAACAATGTGTCTCATAAGGTGCCTTTCATAAAAGTAAAGACTATTGATGCAGTTCATTTACAACTGGTTGACATTCTCTGTTCTGACACCAGGTGGCAGTGTAACACAATCTGAGTGTCTTTCTATGCACTCAGTAACCCCATATCTTTTATTACCATCTCTCTCCCTCACAGACACAAACACTCTTGGATGTTTTTCAGCCTTTTAGCTCATTGATTTTCAGGGTTGAATTTCATCCACATGTAATCACAGTGATGTTGTGCTCTTGAGTTCTGTATATATGTGTGCAGTATGTGCATGTGTCATTTTACAACAGAAACAGAATAGACAGAATCTCTGCAATGGATACAACAGACTGGCAAGTCATGCTAAGACTGTAATGCAAACAGAGAATATTAAAATGTTCATATCAATACTCATTCAGTGTGGCTCTCTGAAAGTACAGTACTTGAAGTGATTCATGCCACTCACTTGTCTCTGTTGCTCAAGATCAGCTTTGTTACCCACTAGAATCATGGGAAATTCATCTCGGTCCTTCACTCTCAAGATCTGTCGCTGGAACTTGTAGATCTCTTCAAAGCTGAGGAAAACAAGATGATGCATTAGCCATTAAAAAGGTCCAAGCAGCTTGAAACTAGCAATGCATTTTCTCTCAGACATACACTCTCGCGCACAAATACAAACATGAAAACATTTTTTTTCACCCACACGTAGCTCTAAATGTCATAAAATTATAAAATGATGATAACATTTTCATTACAGGGTAAACCCTATAAATAAAGAAATAAAAACAATTTATAAATATAAAATTAAAATTAAAAATGTAAAGATAAATAAAAATAAATCATCCATCAATTTATCAACCAATCAGACAAAAAAAAGTCTCTTTAAACTATAAACTTATATATAGTGGTTTAAAATTGTCTTTACATTACATAAAACAGTGAAATGAAATGTCATTTATTCATTTGAAAGAAGCTGAAATTTCAGTCCAAACATTAAAAAAAAAAAAAAAAAAAGAGGTTTATTAAGGTTTCAATATATGAAACTAAATTAAATTAAATTGTGAAAATAACAAATTTTCCTAGCAATAAATGCTATTTACACCAAATGCAAATAGCTATAGATTACATTTACACTACGTTACAATTGCAGGATTTTCTGCTGTTTATACTACAAATAGTGGCCATTATGTGCACCTTAACAGTGTAGTACACTATAAAAAATATGCAATAATAACATAATGAGTGTAAATTGTAATTTTAATTCAAATTATTAAACGCATACTGCTTTATTGGGACTATGAAGCCCTCCATACACCTACCCGATACTTTATTTTCAACTTTTCGATTATTTCCTTCATTTTT
Organism: Poropuntius huangchuchieni; assembly: GCA_004124795.1. Taxonomy (NCBI): domain Eukaryota; kingdom Metazoa; phylum Chordata; class Actinopteri; order Cypriniformes; family Cyprinidae; genus Poropuntius; species Poropuntius huangchuchieni. Next base: position 4,420 of record SCHK01435301.1, on the reverse strand, counting down.
ATTGAAAAAAAAAAAAAATGCCTTTCTGATGAGATATGAGATTTGCAAAGGGAGAAAAAAAAAAAATTGCCATTCAAACCCAGGCCGATCACATCAACAATGACTATGGCACGCACTTTACCATCTTCGCCACTGGAGCTGTTGTTAGGCAATCGTCTTTTGTAGTGTTGACTAGCCCAATCACACGTCAGTGGGCGGAGTTAGTGTCAATAGACACTGCCAACAAGGCACCCTATTTGCACTTAATGTAAATAGACACTCCGATTAAATATACGTTTCAAAGCTACAAAAACTCTGTGGAAACTACTTTAACTACACTAGTGTTTCTGCTAAGACACCTGGAGTGTCAGCTTGAGGGGAACTAATAAAAAAAAGAAAAAAGAAAAAAACTCCTTATAATTGGCCGATAACCCATATGGTCCCAATATATCAGACATCCCTAGAGTGGACGTTTTCAGAAATAATTAAATGAAAGCACACACATACACCCACAAAGCAGAGCTCCACCTCTCCACAAAACCTAAAAGGAATGCAAGCCCACCCTTCCAGCTGATGAGCAGTATCTCTGTTTTGAGCCACAGAACTGCATTACAGTACACAGGATGACATAAGGTCACTCGGTTCTCATGCCGTTGCTATAAACTTTCCAGTAACGCTGTAAGATGGCTAGAAGCTGTATTACGGAGAATACTGTGTGTGTGTAAGCTGGGGAGGGAAGGACACTGATATGAGGTCTCTGTTGATTCAAACAGTACGAGTCGTCTAAATGTCATGCAGGAGGAGGAAATGCTTGTCATGGACTCTGGAGAGATTGCGAGAGAGTGTGTTCAGAGAGGTCTGTGCCATCGGCTCCGAGCGGGGTAATGTAAACGAAGGAAGGAAAGACTGTTTACTGCATAAACACAAAGTGGGAAAGACTCTAAGAGGGCACAAACCGGCTGATCACACTCCTCATTCCTCGAGGACACACACTGCAATGTGTGCGAGATCTGTTTATTTGCATGTGCTGGGTTTCACCGAGACAAAACCTGGGGCTGGTAAATTAGCACGCTTCTAATTTTACAGTTACAGAAAATGTAAATGAGTGCAGGGGGGAGGGACATTAATACAACTGGAATGACAAAAACAGAACGAAAGTGAAACTGAGACAGACAATGTAGGGGAAAGGGGAAGAAAGAGAGAAAGTTGAGAGAAAACGTGAGTGGAACGTTGCTCACCTTCCCCGGTCAGTGACAGAGAAGACGAGAAGGAAGCCCTCCCCTGTCCTCATGTATTGTTCTCTCATGGCTCCAAACTCTTCCTGTCCTGCTGTATCCAGGACTAACAAACACAGAACAGCCATGTTAGTCACTCATAGACAGACTGCACATGAGCACAATGGGTTTGATTAGAACTGTATCTAAATTTAAAAAATGATTATTTTCTAATATATTTTGATTTCTTTATTTGTAGGCCTAACAGGAGTTGTGTTGTGTATCTATGGCAACGGTTAGGATTAATAAGTGTATTTACTAACAGGTGTGACTCAAACGGCAGATTGAATAATGTCTGTTTGAACACGTGACAGAAGCCGGCTCCCTTCCTGAGTAATGCTTATAATCACAGTCTCCATTTGTGTTTTTTCAGTGATCAGATCACATTAAAGTGGCTTGACAAGAAAATTTGCTGTATTTCTTATTTATATGCATGTTATTGATCTTATTTTGAACAATGTGCGTTTCATTTTTGACATTTTGTTTGACCTCATTATTTTTCATCAGAATTTCCTAACTTGATTTTCCAGTGAAACGACAGACTTCTCTTTTGTGACATATGCTGGACTTCTCCAATCACTCATTTTGCCTAAACCCTACTTTTGCATGCTCACATTCACCTGTCTCTGTATTTGAGTGCAATGACCACATCTAAAAATACCAACAACAACCGATGGATAGAACCAAGTCCCTGCCCTACTTCTTTATCATAATCTTTTGCATGCAGTTGTACATCACAATACGGAAGAAAAGATCACATTCTGCTGTGGGACTGCGTCTTTTCGACTCGAAGGCCCTCTGCTATCTAACACAATATTTAAATAACTGTATGTTCTTTAAGAACTGAAAGTATTCAAATAAAAACCATAGTTTTTTTGTCTAGAAAGTTTTTTTTTAGCATTTTAATTTAGATTATAACAATTATTATTATAATATTCAATTATAATATTATTATCGTCCTTTGGAAGTTTGAAGACCTTCATTCATCTTCAGAACACAAATTACTATTAATTTTGATTAAATCCAGCAATGTGAGGGTGAGTAATTAATGACAGAATTTTCATTTTTGGGTGAAATATCCTTTTAAGTCACGCAATTTTTCACCTAGAAAAAAAATGTTTCAATTTAAAGTATTTCAAGAGGTTTTTTTTTTAATAATATGTATGCTGGAGCAAGTAGACGCTTTTGTCCAAAGCGATATTACAGTGCATTTATTATACACCTCCTGCACAAGTATGCATAATGCATAGAATAACAACAAAATGCACTAGTTCCTCTGTAATTTATCTGATCTCTGTGATGTATTATCAAATCATTAAATGCTTCATCTTTGCTGCCGGTTAGCAGTATGTTGTTTCCCTACATCCTGTGTGATTTGTTTGACCATCAGACTCCTTCATCCATCAGCGGCATACTTACTGTCCAGCCGTGCAGGCCTCTCGTCAATCACACACTGCTTTGTGTAGGAGTCTTCAATCGTAGGGTCATAGTCAGTGACGAAGTATGACTAAACAAAAGATAGAGAATATAAACATAATACAGGTCAATATTACATCAGATTTAAAAAAAAAAAAAAAAAAAAAAGCTGTATAAGGAGGTGAGAAGGCATCGAGACACATTCACACTAAAATGCTTTAATCTCTTTGGATTTTGATTGAATCGATGTCTCCTTGACAGTTTATAAAATCCCAGAATCCTGTGCATTTGGTTTGACGAATGGTGGAAATGAATAAACATGGAATTTGATGAAGCAGCTAAAAGACTTTTATTTAGAAAAGTCAATGTTTTGACTCATTTTTTTTTCCAAGAAATTAGCATTGTAATCTCTAAATAGGCTATTTGCTTGTTTATATCTAAAGCTCACTTGAATTCATTTTAGATCATCAGATATGATGTTAACCAGCCTGTCTGACACTAGTTTCCTTTTTGAGGAACCTTCATACACAAACATCATAAAAAACCATTTACTTCAGCTTTGAGGGATCTACATGCATAAAGAGCATTTGTTTTGAAAGCTATGCTAAATGAGGGCTTAGACTCATAACACATCCCAACAGAAAAACTGTTCTGTTCTGTCTCTTCTGAAAAATAAGGTCCACCCTTGTGTGTATGGTCAAAACATGCACTGACTTCATGTCAACATTATCTGAGTGGCCCTCCATTTGGGGTTGATAATTATGGTTAATTAACCACAAACTTTTCCGTTTCCACAGGCTATGCTTCAATGCTAATCTGAGCATGGTATCAATTTGTAGGAGAAGGGGGAGTTCTAAGGAGGCATTTTTCAAATTTTTCCCATGTTTTGTGTGCCTCTCCTCCCAGGAGGTTGTTTAAGTGACGACAGCTGAACGTTATGTTCAGGCTTGTCTCTGTGTCAACTGAACACACGCTCATGCTCACACACAAACACAATGCCTAAGCAGTAGCTTCCTATTATGAGTTTGACTTATTGATGTTCCTGTAACCACTGGTTGAGTAAACCGTTTTTAGCAACGAAACGAGAAGCACTCCAAAAATGAGAGTAGGGTTAAGCTTTGTTCTCTTTTCTGCATCAACCATTCACTAAGGATGGAATACAAGCCTACACTGGAAAACCAGTACCAGTTAAATATTTCTTATGATCTTTAAAAGCTCACAAGCTGTTTACGGTAAATGTTTAAAATATTTGATGAGAAATATGACTTTTTTTATACCAAATTAAAAATTTGGNTATGATCTTTAAAAGCTCACAAGCTGTTTACGGTAAATGTTAAAAATATTTGATGAGAAATATGACTTTTTTATACCAAATTAAAAATTTGCCATAATTATAATTCAGAATTCATATGTAATTCATACATCAAAGTGTTAATGACTAATGTTATTCTAAAAAGTATAAAATAATAAAAGAATGAGTAAGTGTGTCCAAACTTTTGTCTGGTGGTACTTACACACTACCACGTTTTTTTAGTTTTTTTTTTAAGCTTTTGGTACTCACCAGAGCTGCATTTATTTAATCAAAAATACCATAAAAACAGTAATACTGTGAAATATTATTACAATTTTTATACATAGTTTTTTCTGTGATGGCAAAGCTGAATTTTCAGTAGCATTACTCCAGCCTTCAGTGTCACATGATCCTTCCAAAATCATTTTAAAGGGGTCATTGAGTGAGATTTCATGTTTTC
>SCHK01435258.1:0-10135 GCA_004124795.1 Poropuntius huangchuchieni | reverse complement strand
TCACGATATTCTAATTATATGACCAGCACCTGTATATGTTATTTTAAATATTTAAATATGTTTACAAATATTTAAATAAACTAAAACATGATGATGATAATAATAGTAAGCTGCCTGTAATGATAATGAAAATAATAATAACAGTGTTTAATAAATAGTATTTGTATTATAATAGATTTATTTTGTAAATTTATTATAAATTTATTTGTAATTCATTAGTTGTAAATATTTAAATAAATACATTTTAATTTATAAAAGATGTTAAATAAAATAAAACACAGTAATAATGTTTAAATATTTTTATTTTATTTATAATATTTAAATGGTAAAATATATTTAAATAAACTAAAGATAATTGTGATAATAATAATAGTAAACTCACAGAATTTTCTTAAAAAAGCAGAATGAAATACATCTACTTTAAACTTTCTAGTTTGATCTATTTCCAAGGTTTAAAAAAAAAATCGAAAGGTTGTTGATGTTTGTAGTTCAATGCTTTTTGTAAAAAGACTTTCTGAAATTATTTGCTTTTGATATCTTGTGGTATTGAAGGATGCTAAACTAGAGCACTAGTTAAAGACACTCAATCAAAACTTCATAAGAGATAAAGGCTGCCTCTCCACCACAGTCAAGACCAAAAGTTAAATTCCTCAAGAACAAAGTGTTTTATTTCTAATGGAAGCCCTTTATTTTCAGTGAAGTCGCTTTATTTATGAGTCTACAGGTGTGACCGTGACCTGAGGATATTTCTCTGCTGGCGGTCTTTAGACAGGAGGAATATCCTGTTGTTGTAAGAGGTTTTAGAGAGGCATACAGGATTACTGAGCAGGTTTGGACTCAGAGCTCTCTATAGCCCTTATGTGTGTTTGGTCTGCAGGTCTCCTTCAAGCCACAGAGCTTTGAAGCTTTTACAGCGCTCCTGCAGTGAGGTTCAAAGCACAGCCCTCTTTCTCCTCTGCCTCCTTCATTACTCTGCTTCTTCAGTCCTCCTCTCACCCACTCATTCTATCATTAATAACTGGGTATGACTCCTGTGATGCAGGGCCTTTGAATAATGAATAAGCTTTCCTCAATAGGAAATTCCATCCTATTGTCTCGAGCACTTGAAACAAAGGTGGAGATGAAAGGACAATGTTTCTGTGGGTAAATCTGAACTGGATTCGGCCTAGTTTGTCAGCAGAGATACAAGAAAATCTGAGATAACCAAGATTGGAAAAGCTTCATAAAAAAAAAAAGGACTTTGATCTATTTAGCGGTATAGTCATTTTACATACTTTATTGCATAAATTAAATTAAATTAAATTAAATTGTACTTTTCCGAGTCATCGACGGAAATATGCATTTTTCTCCTTTTGATTTGTTTTTACTCTGCAAAATCAGTTGGGGTAAAAATATTTATCATTTCAACATTTGGTGGGTGAATATAAAACTGCTAATTGGTTAACTTTGAGTTTATACCATATACACAAAAAAATTGTTTTGATCTTGATGGTAATATGTAAACAAAATTGAGTTACCATATCATTTATGAATAAAATGTATATTTAACAAAACAATACATTACACTTTTAATGCACTTCATTGTTTTTAAATTAAATAAAATTTTGATCTTTAAATTGATCAAATTTAGGTTTTGATCTTAAAATATGATAAAAATATGCAAATATGTAAAAACATTATCAGTTACCATATAATTTATGATTTAAATGTATATTATATTTAACAGTAAAAACAGTAAAATATTGTTTAAATGCTTACAGTAAAATATTATTTAAATTTATTTTATTTTAGTGTTACCCTAATGGTGTTTTGTGTTGGTGTGGATGTAACTGTACTCTGTCCATACATATTTATCAACCACCGTTCTTGTCCATGACCTACTTTAGTTGTTCAGATTGGTTGGTATAGCATTAGTATATCAGTTACGAAAATATGTGTTATATGAGTTGCGTTACTGTATTTCTTACAGTAAATTTCCGGCAGCTGCAGCTGCTGTGTGCTATGTAGGACACTGCAGATAAAAACTGGATTAATAAATCCTAAAAATAAAATATCTATTATATTTTCATGCTACATTTGCTTGGAAAACCACTGTACCCTTTGCGGGTGAGTCAGAATGTGGGGCTTTAAAATATTTGAAGCGACGCTTGCAAAACAAAGTGAAAAAGAAACAAAGAGACTTAAAGAGAGCCACAAAATGATGGCCTAGTTCAACATCTGACAGTATGAATCATCATGTGCCCTACTTCTGTGCTGGATCCGTCTGCGAATCTGTCCTTTCCCCTCTGGGCGTCTTGCACACTGAGGACTCGACAGGGTTTCTGTCCCAATCATGGCCTCAAAACAAAACAAAAACTAAATGGAGTGAATGGTTGATTGATCATTTTGTGTAATTTGCCGATAGTTATGTGAGGTATTTATATGGAGTGCAGCATAAGATCACGTTTTCTCCAGCGTGACTGTGAGAGAAGGTTCAGGTGTCAGACACATGTGACCCTTAAAACTCCCTAAACAATAAGAACAACGACCTAATCATAGCTGTAAAGGCACCTGACAATATACAGGTCATGCATTAGTGCATTTAACAGGTCCCAGTAAAATGATATTAGACTGTGATCAGATTTCAATTCACGTTTCCATGCTAATATTGCAGAGGAGGCACCCAAAAATCCCCTTTTTCTGAATTAATCTGCATGACCCACTTTAGTTAGGTGCCTATTTTCAGCATATAGACAACTTTTAAATAGGTATTTTCTACCTTTACAACCTTTTACACTCACCTCTGCCACATTTTAAGTGTGCATAATAGTCTTAAAAGGCCCAAATGCTATTTTCAGGCAATCTTAATTTCATTTCAATTGCAGATGTCATGATTTTATGCTACTAAGTAAGAATCCACTCGAGAGGACAGTGATTTGTTCTTGAACCAGCAGCCTTTATTCATATGAAGCATGCATTAATGGATGAATCACAAATATACATCTACTTTTAAGAGCTCAGCCTGCCATAGGAATTATAGATACAAAGTGCAGAGCCAAGAACATAACTTGAGATCTAAAAATCAACGCTTTGCTGCACTCTCCTTCGGCTCACTCTCATTCGAAATTGCTTTCATTTCCATTTCTTTATTTATGAAGTTGAACATGCAGAAGGAATCTATAATACTCTGCTATTGCTTTAAAAGTGTTGATTGAAAAGTTATAAGTTTCATTGTAAATGCAGGGATGTTTTTTTGGGCTGTGCATGAGTAGTCTTTAGAAATGGGGGTGTCAAAATTGCATGAGGGTTAAGAAGAAAGAGTAGTCTTTAATAAATAACACATAGGATAATATTTTTGAAAGTATTAGGGACTGTCTTGAAGAGCTCCAAACCCTCCACACACATTCGGATGTATATCCTTTTTGTGTTTTACAGGTACCACAGTGTGAGCTCATTGGGATTGGATTTATTTGATAAGTCAATACTTTTAATGCACTTCAATTCAAAAACACAAAATCACAGAGAATTCATATTGCCTTATATATAAACTAAGGATTAAAGCTCTGTTTGGGTTGTGCTTTTAACATGTATTCCCAGGTCCAAGCTACACTTAAACACAAGTTTAAGGTGTAGAGCTGATGTAGTGCACTGTTGCTCTTCTAAAACACATTATGCTATGATTATTCACCAAGAAACACTATAGAAAAGATCAAGATGTCCGAAACAGTTCTATGCTGAGCCCTGCTCAGCCCTCCAGCGGTGAGAGATCATCCCGGGTGGGGACCAGCAGTCCTCTCTTGGAGCAGGAGCAGGGTGTCTCAGCTCACCGGGGCATTTTTGAAGGTGCGTTGTGCCAGTGTTTCTTGTAGAAAATAGCTCCCATTCCTACAATCATGATGCAGGCGAATGCCAGGATGCCCACAGCCACGCCGAGACCCACAGAGGAGTCTGAAGGCTTTTTTGTGCTGATTGTGACTTCTACAAAACAAGGACATATCAGGTTAGAACTGTAAAAGAATAAGTGTAACTGTAAAATTTTGTAAAAATGCTACAGAAACAAATGTTAATAGGTTAACAGTAAGTTCCCGCAGTAAATACAGGGAAAAACTGTAAAAGATCTAACCAGACATTTCATGTAATTTTATAGTAAAATGCTGTCAGTTTTACAGTTTTTAGAAGTGAAAAATAACAAATCAATGTATAATTTACAGTCAGAAACTGTAAACTGATATTCCCAGAATTCCCTGTGTGACACTCCACATTTGAAAGTATTTTGTTTAAATAATCATAAATAATTTTTAATAGTTATTATTTTCAGTTAGGTACATTTGGGCTTTATGTTACTGTACATCTTCTGTTGTTTAAAGAAAATTTATTGCATTATTTTATTTAAGTATCATGTGTGTTCCCATGATGGTGTTTTGTGTTTGCTTGAATGACTGGTAATAAATGGGTCAAAAATTTTACAAAAGATTTCCATTTCAAAAAATACTATACTTTTGAACTTTCTATTCATCAGAGAATCCTGAAATAAAAAGTATCGTTATTTCATCAAAAATATTGAGAAGCACAGTTGTTTTCAACATTGATATTAATATAAAATGTGTCTTGAGCACCAAATCGGCCAATCAAAATGATTTCTGAAAGATCATGTGACACTGAAGACTAGTGAAAATTCATATTTATTCAATAAATTAATTTAAATAATTCGAAAATTATTTTTTAATTATTTAAATATTATTTAAATATAATAACATTTTAAAATAACTAATAATTTAAATATTTTTCAATTTAAAATAATACAATTATTTGGCTAAATAACTTACAACAACAACAAAAACTAGAATACAGTGTAAAAAACAGTGATAGACAGCAGCACTGTATGTTTATCTGTAAAAAGACACATAATGCTTCACACAGACTTGAATTAATGATTTTTTTTAACTAGTTAATTGAGATGATTCATCTGAACAAACTGATTCTCTAAAATGAACATTCTACAAGAGAGCGCTTGATTGTTGCTTATGTTTGTTTCATTAAATTAGTATTAGTTAAATTAGTTAACATTGCTACATTCAGGAAATGATTCCCCAACACTGGAAAATATGAAGTGAATCTGGACAAATATTACATGCTTTATATGTGAAACAGTTGAAGCTCACCTTCCTCTTTTGTTGCCACCACTGAAATGAAATAAACAGAAAAAGTCAGTTTCTCAGATCTGGAAAAAAATGTAAGTAACTTAAATCTCAGTAGTTTTGGAGATCAATAATTCATTTTGTTTTCACAAAGGGGAAGGAACGTACCATTATCTGGACGTATGACGATGGCTGGTGATGTGATGGTTCTGGTTTCTGTGACTCCATTTGGAGAAGGAGTGGTGGTCAAAGGCACAACATCTCTCCTTTTTCGTTTGCCACATAGCTGTGGAAAGAGCCATAGAGCGTGGTGAGTCTAAAAAGTGCCAGTGTTTGTCTCTGGGTAGGTGAACTGAATGTGTATGTTGCTTTTTTTTGTTGTTTTTCAAAAATCCCCCTAATATAAGGTTGGCAAAACCACTGTATATGGACAATGATAGAAAAAACAACCAACCCATCCCAAGCCAAAAGGTGTTTCTAATTTACCTAGGCTTAGCTTCTATAAATTATAACTGGCTAATTCAAGAACAAACAATATGAAAGAGAAGAATAAGTTGAATGTTATTACCCTAAATGTACTGCAGGTTGTTATTTCACAGAGTCTTGTAATACAGTGCAGATAGTATGTTGATACTGTCTGGTTCTGCTGCTCTGTGAAGCGGAAGGCCGGAAACGAGAACCGAGCAATTTGCATCTCCCCATTCACCAGCATTTTAGTGAGCCGATCACTGCCGCAACTGATAAAACAAATCATCAAACAACAAATTATTCTCTCTCAGGCCCACCAAATACTATCGGACAGATTTAAGAGTTTTATAAACAAGCTTACATACATGGTGCAGTGGTAATGTAACATGCAGTTGTCCAAGACCATAGTATAGATCAAAGTACCATAGTAAAGCACAGTACTTTTTAGGTTAGAATACAACAAAAATCGAATATTTTATGATTACACTTACGGCACAAAGAGGTTGTAGTAGCTCCTGGTGGTGGGGATGGTGGAAATGGAGGCAAAGCATCGATCCAGCAGCACAAAGTATCTGTGAAATACATAACAATTGTCGACTCTACACTCTAAAAAAAAGAAAAAGGTTCTTCAGCGGTTCTTTGGAGTGGTTAAGGTGCATTCTAAAAAAAGAAAAGGTGCTATATAGCACCAAAAGTGGTTCTTTGGCTCGTAATCATAGCGGAAGAACCAATGAAGCACCAAAACTGGTGCTATATAGCACCAAAAGTGGTGCCGCTATGATTACGAGCCACTTTTTTTAGAGTGTAATGCAAAACTGATTCATTTACTGCCATAATAATACTCAACGAAACAGATCTTACTGGGAGGTCAAGTTGGTGGCCTCCACTTGCACATACACATTAGTCCTCAGCTCAAGACCAAGGGGAGGCATGACAAGAGGCTGGGTGTAGTTTATGTCCTGAGAAATGAAAAGAAATTCAGATAAATGAATATTTTATATTTGTGTATGTCTCTAGCTGATCTGATCTATAGATGCATGTCCAGTTTAGAGAAAGACTTACACTGAAGAGTCTGAGACTCAGAGTGCTGATGAAACTGCCATTGTTGTCTTTTATTGCTATTGAAGAGGCCGACCTGTGAGAAGACAGAACGAGGTTGAAGTTTACCTTAAACAGCCCACAATTGCGCAATGTGGACAACTCCGAGACTAGATGTGTGTATCTGTGTCATTGTATCTCTCTGTTGTGAATATGATATGGTCTTCCTGTCCCTTGAGGACAACAACAGGGATGGACCAATTGGATTTAACATGCTCTTGGAGAGTGATACTACGCCAAGATGCTTATTCCCCAGTAAATTTTGTTCTTTTGTCCTTAGTAAATAGATCCTAGACCTGGAATGCTGTACCATGAGAGAAAATAAGCACTTACACATCCACTTGAGTGTTGTTGATCAGATACTCCAGAGGATAGGAGCACGAGTAGTAGTACTTTAGCTCGGCGTTATACGTCACAGTGCCTGCTGAGATGTCTTTCGATCGTACAATTCCACTGATGTTGACCGTCTCGATATTGGAGAAGTCTGAGAATATGCCTGTCCCTATACTCCTTATCGTCTGTAGACAGACAAAATGAATTGTATTTAATTCCGTAAATACAGACTGACCTTTGAATAATTAGTTAAGTTATACGATTCTTTGACATTTTTGAGGCATCTGAACACTTCACTTTGATTTATAGCCATTACTCACAACAAAGTTGCTGCCACAAGCATTGGTTGAATTAATCGGGAACTTAAATCGGGCCACGGGAGGTAAAACTGTTGTGTCGAGGGTCGCATGGCAATCTGGATTATTCGTGATGGTGTTGATAATTAACTCTGATTCGTTGTAGCCGGTGTACATGACAGGACAGAACTTGATAGCCAGATAGATGTACTCCGTTCCACAGTCTACAGAGATGTCTGTATACTCTGTCGTGACAAGAACGACCGGATTAGTTGCGCAAAAAACTACGAAGTCTTACTTGAGGCAAAAAACAACTGAATCGAATAAAGGTTTTCCAAGTTAATCAAATTGGACACAATCACAAGCTTGAAAACCCCCAAAGACATACATCAAAATAAACTAATTCAAATAATTCTGATATTTTTATGATGTAAACAAGCAATTAGTTTCTGTGTGATTCAATCAGAAATGAAAATTATACCTGGACGTCTGTACTCTGATCCGCATTCACTCAGCGTAAACTGAAAGCTTTTGTCGAATTTTGTAGCTAGGAGGAAGAGGAAAATGTTGAGGAGTACATCTTTCCTGCTGTTTGCTGAACGTGAACCTGTTCGTGGAAGAAAATACACCATAATCAAAATCAGCTAGTCACCATCGGTACATCCAGGAGCTCAGCGCATATCCCACAGTTACACTTCCTAGGACACGTACGCACCTTGGATCATGCTTGCGGTTGGTTTGGGTATCCTCTGCCTGTGAGATCTTGTGAACTGTGGAGTCCTTTTATAGTACGCTTTCTTTTGTGGTTTGGGAATGAAATAAGGTCAGAGAGGTTTGGTGTGTCCACTGTTTGGGACCAGCCCTTTTGTGAATAAAGTCCCATAGTTGACTGCCTGAGGGCATTTGCTGAAACTCTACACAACGTGGGCCTTCAAAGACAATGTCCTGGTTTCTTTGTCTACTTACTTAAACATGGATACCCTTAGCATCTTATAAGACCTCACGGAGTAAGTGTCGTGCCCCCGAGGAGTAGAGACAATACAGAAATGGCTCATTTCACCTTAGTTTAACACTGTACGAAATGTCATGGATCTTTATGTTGATCCAAAGGTAGTCCTAGCAACACAATAAATAAGAATGATAAAGCAAACCCACATGATTGACCGAAGGGAGTCTTTAGGATGTGACTGTTTTGATGGACAACCTGACAGGGGTAGGCAGATGAGTAATATTTTGTTGTGGTTTATTTCTGTTTTTCATGGATTGTCAGTTTCCATGGTAACATTGTTTTCTTTGGACAAGGTGTTCCCCGAAATCCACAAGGACTGTTAGCCATTGTTATCTGATTTCTTCGAAATGATAAAGGAAAAAGGAAACTACTCTTGACATATCAGTTGAAATATACAGAATATTATATTAACAAAACCTGACACTAAGGGTTTTCAGTGTTTGTCATAATCAATATCATTAGTCAATATCATAAAATGTGTGTTTGTGCTTTTTGTGTGTTAATATTTCATACAGGTATGTTGACAAAATTGTTGCAACTAGTTACATAAGAATGATTTGGCAAATTGTTTACACAGAAAATTAATTCTGCTAGCATTTCATAAATTAAGCCCACTGGGCATTATTGGATAACTAATTAAACAGATCAGAAATTAGACAACATGATTACAGGGGTGAGTAAAACATTCATTAAACACATCACAGTGCACTCCTGGGCTTTGTTTTGACTCATCCCTTCCTAGTAATATCTCAATCGAGTCTTGAGTCACTTACTGTGTTTAGTTTGGTTGATAGCTTGACACCTGAAATAAAGATACAAATAATACCAGATGTTCCCAATTAGTGCTTATTTGGTCATTTAACACTTATACACCAACCATTCTTATACCTGCTTTATTTCAAGTCTGGTTTATAATTGTACTTTTTTAGTCAAGTCAGAGATCTCTGATCACATAAGCTTGGCCTTTTTCTTTAAAAAGTTGTCTGAGTAAACTAATGCTACTATCACATATATCAAGAGGTCCAAAAACAGGGCACGCTTGATTGAAGGCCAGCCATTCAGTGTGTAAACACTGTTAAGTGGTGTGAAAAGGTCAGTGGATTACTCTGTAATGAGCGGGCTCTGCTTTAAGCTCCAAACTAATCACTTTGTTTCAGCGTTTTTTCTTTTCGTTCTTAGTGGGATGAGCCACAGATCCAGATAAATCTCAGGTGAATCTGTGGAGAATCACAGATGGGTTTAATAAAGCTTAAGCGTGACCCCTGCCCGTGTCACATGCCAGCAGTGTGATATATATATATATATATATATATATATATATATATATATATATATAATGTTATTAATTAAAAACTTAACAGATTCATATTCATTTTAAAATTAGATTTTTATACATTTAGTTTTCTTTATATTTCTTTTATGTAATTTATAAAACTCCTTTCAACACCGTTTTTTTTTTTTCTGTCATTAAGATTCAGAATTGCACTTTCTGTGTCAAAGGCTGGGCTTGTATGATTCAGGGTTTGTGCTCTTAGGTCACTTTCAAATCAAAAGAGCTAATCCTTATATTCTATGCTGACACTCAACCCTTATTTATGGCAGATGAGGAGATTGTCACATCAGGAAATTTATGTCAGGAACAAAGGTGGATTTTTATTTAAGAAAGGTATACTTATATGTCACTATGGAAACCATGCAGCTTTGAAACCAGTACTACTCTTACATAAAGCACATTGACGGTAAAATGGTACAATAATGGTTTCAGAAGGAAATATTATTATGCTTTGATATGTGTGTGTGTGTGTGTGTGTGTG
>SCHK01435254.1:0-58088 GCA_004124795.1 Poropuntius huangchuchieni | reverse complement strand
TTTTTTTTTTTTATTGGATGTGGATTAGTCACTGTGTACTTTTTCTCTCAAATTGCTGTTCTTAATTATTAGCAAGGCCTCAGCTAGTGAGTGCTCAGAATTTCTCAGTTAGATGACAAGTGGTATTATTTGCCCAGCTAAGCGAGTGACTGCCGGTATCGAGCGTGCTCTCACGCGCTTGTTTAGATACAGCTGTTCTGTCAACTGGAGGATTTTCCACAGGGCTTCTGTTTGGAAGATGCGCTCTGTTCCAGCGTTCAATTAGATCTTCCCCTTTTTGTTAAATAAATACAGTGTCTTTAAATCTAAACACACATTTGCATGGAGCTCAGTGCGCTGCCAAGGATGCAGTGTGCTTTTTCGGGCCTAGTGCGGGCCTGAAAAGTGAGGCCGAGAAAGAGAGAGAGAGAGAGAGGAAGGAAGTTTGTCTCTTTTCCACCCTCTTGTTGATTTGTTTCTATTGCTGATGGAATTGAGCCCTCAGTGAAAGGTGAGGTCACAATTGAATTTGGCTTGCGTTTCCGTGGTGATCTGGCAATGGTTCCGATGTCCCAGCGGATTGGTTTGTTTGTTTGTGCGATAGCGAGTCTGTGTGTGTATGTGTGTGTGTTTCCGTGCATAAACACGGGCACGGGAGATTTTACTGAGCAGATATTTCCCCTCTGTTTTCACTCTGAGCTGGGGGAGATTGATGACTGAATTGTTGAGTACATGTTAACAGTAACTGCTGATTTATTGAGATACTTAGAGTAAGTGAGGGTGCACCAACTAAGAGGGGAAGAAAAAGATATAGGCCTTTTAAGTTAATGTAGAAATAGAGCCTTTTTAAGTAATAATTGTGATTACTGGGCGGGGGGCAGGGAGGGATGTGCGGGCGTTCAGCCAGAGGAGAGGTGTATTTGAGCATGCTGTGAAGGAAACGCATTTCACACACTGAGGAAAGGAAGAATTTTTCTTTAATTGGAAGTTCTTGGTTCTTTTTCAAGGCTTGACATGGTGCAAGTCTGTAAGTGTACCTTCATGCAAATATTCCACTGAAACAGCATGTCATTTTAAAGAAATCAGCTTTTTTATTCATTTATACATCTGTCTCTTGCTAATTTTCCTCAGCATTCAGCCAGAAGTATTCATGTTCCCTCCAGTTTGATATTCTTCTATCCCTCCATCTCAGCACGTGGGCAAAACTTTTGCTTTGAGGGGGAAAAAAAGGTCTTGTGTGTTCTTAACTACCTTTTAGGCTGAGTGAAATGTTTCCCCAGTTTGCACAGGGATGACTTTATTTCTTAGCAGGGATTTAAACCTACTCAGTCCCCCCATAAATACAACCTTCCCCAACAGCATGCCGGCCGTAACTCATTCTCTAACTCTCTCGCTAACTAAACTCATATTGCAGAGAGAGCTTTGTTTGTCTTTGTTTCAGCTCGATCAGATCCGTCACGTCGACAGCTGCCTCTTGCAGATCTCTCGCTCGCCCTCATCAGAGCCATTTTTTCCAGCCGTAGAGTTCTGACGATCTGAATATAGATGGAATTGTGATATTGTGCTTTGCTGGTGGCACTTGTTGATTTCCAGACGTTTTTTAAGCACTAGGAAGCTGCTTTTTTGGTAGGACTGTTATCAGCTTGGACAACCAAGAACATTGTCCTGGGCCTTGATAAATTGTGCCTTTTTACACCAACAAGGATGTGGAGCCAATCTCTCTGTATATACACCTTGCATAATCTGCAAAAAGTGAATTATTTTACCAAAATAAGAGGGATCGTACAAAATGGTATTGTTGATTTAGTACTGACCTTAATAAGATATTTCAAATAAAAGATATTTACATATAGTCTTGTGAAGACAACTGAGGGACTCATATGCAACTATTACAGAAGTTTCAAACACTCACTAGTGCTCCAGAAGAAAAAAACAATACATTAACTTTTGAACAGAGTGAAGACGTGTACATTTGTCTTATTTTGCCTAAATATCATATATATTTTTTATTTATTACTGCCCTTCAGATGTTTCCCAGAAGACAAAAGAAGTTAAATTTACCGTGATCTTCAAATTCAAAACATTTTCACCCTCGGTTCTTAATGCATATTGAAACTTTCAATAGTTGCATATGAGTCCCTCAAATGTTTTGGACAAACAAGGGACTCATGGACAACTATCACTAAACAAAAAAAGTTCAATCAAGTGTATGTAAACTTTTGAATGGGGTCATTTTTATAATTCAACTTATTTTCTCTGGTGGACTATACGTAAACATCTTTTATGTGAAAAATCTTATTCAGGTCAGTACTAAATAAACAATAACATGCATTTTGATCCCTCTTATTTTGTTAAAATAATTAACATTTTGCAGATTCTGCAAGGTGTATGTAAAAAAAATAATAATTCTTTTTTTTTTTAGATAAATATTTATATATTAACATTTTAATTATTTATTATTTACTTTTATATAACTACATAATAATATAATTTTATGTAGTTATTTAAATGGATATTTAAATATGTATTTAAATAGTATGTGTATACATAGATGCATCTCCAAAACAGCTCAAAATGACCAAAAAAAAAAAAAAAACTTATTAAATTATTTATTGAGTGTATGGTATATACTGAGTATATGGTTATAGCCTTACTGGGTGCCTCAGAAAACTTCTAAAGTCTTAAGATGATTTATATTTAGTTAGATTAACATATCATTAAAATGCTAAAAATACCAGAAGTATTAGGGGTGCATATCAGCTCAGACAGAAGGGCCTTCAAATATTATCTTGGACAAAGGGAAAAAAACTATATATTGTGCTACTGGAAAATTGGTGCTAATGATCCACATCCTACATTTTTTCCTAGAATATATCTAGCCACAGCAAAGCTGTCTACCTCTGTGGTATTAAACAAGGCCTGAAGGTTGAAACATCTCAGTGGCTTTAGTGCAGCATCAAGCAAAACACCTGAAAGCTTGTGAAATCAGTGGGAATTATATTAGAGAGGGTGTTGTGTAAAGTCGGTCGGGATAAATATGTGACTGCGGAGAGCGACTCTCGCTCAGTTGTGGGGTGGAGGAGACAGAATCTCTCTCAGGACCCCTGATCGGCTGTGATCCGCCTGCTGCTACCTTCTGTTCTCCACTGTTAGTCCCAGCGGCTGCTCTGAACTGACACACACAACTCCTCGACGGGCTTGAAGCCCTCTGATGTCCCACCCTCCCCTCCGTTCCACCTTCTTCTGGCGCTTTGCATTTTGTTGTATTTGTGTAAAAGCCCAACGCTGAGCGAGATTACAGTCGTGCGGCAGTAGTTCCCTCTCTCTCCTTCTCTGTTCTCGCCGTCCTTCCAGTCCTCCGTTTGATCTCGCTATCATCTCCCCTCTCGTCTCCTGTCTGTTCGACACTTGAGAGCCGATGCTTTAAGAGGACGACGTCTGGAAAAATGTACAGCGGCAGGCCATCGACTCTGATAAAGGCGGTAAACAAGATGAAAAACAAAAGCCCACAGCAACGGTTTGAATAAAGGACCTACCTGTTACAGCGTCCATTAAGCTCTATTCCTCGCAGTGGTAAGACAGCTGAAGCCCTCCACATGCCCAGTGTTAATATTAGTTTGGTTGAAGAGAGTCCATAAGCTGATCAGTGGGGAGAGGCGCTCTGTACGCCTCAGGCAGTGCCAGGCCTTGCGTTTGGCTCCCGCTCAGAGGATTGATGTCTGGGAGTCAGTGGGGGCTCCACTGTACCTTTATTACTCATCAGCTGGGTACCAAACTAATTTGATAAAGCGCCACTTAATACACCAAACACACACACATACTGTGGCCGTGCCTGGCACGCCATCAAGTGTGTCAGGCCGCCCAGCAAAAAAAGCCAGGATGTCATGTAAACATGGCATATTATTTTTTTGAATTATTTTTCGGTAAGAAATGACATGAGCTGGCCTCGAACTTGAGCTACAACTCAACACGTCAGAGCATGCACTAACTAAGCATGCTTTTTTTGTACATTACCATATATGTATAATTTAATATCGATGTGTGTAATTTTACTGTAAAATACTGTAAAATTGATCAGTAATCATTAATTAAATAAATGTAATTATTTTTTATTAAAAACTATAAACTATATGTATATAGAACTATATTATACTATATTTAATAACTATTAGTGTTTAAATATACTATTTTATTTTTATTTTTAAAAAAGTCACTTTATAATTTACAATGAAAACTGTAAAGTGACACCACATTTAATTATCTTTTATATTTTTAGATATTTTATAATTTTATAATAATAATATACTATATTATTGTATTATTTCTCTCATCTTATAAGGCCTGAGACTGTAATTTTTTGTGTACATTTCAAGCAAATATCCAGCAGTCCCTGTGTTATACATCACATTTAATCCTCTTTATATTTATATTATTATAATACAATATTTTAATATAATATAATATTTTTTTCATATATAATATTTAAACTCTTAAAGCCTAAAACCATACTTTTTTGTGAATTTTGTTTTTGTTTGTTATTTTTTATAGCTATATAGTGCACAGCTCAGACAAAGAGAATTTGTATTCCTGTTACGAAATGATTGACATACATAGATGGGAGAAAGATAAACACGGTAGATACTGTAGCAGAATGAGGCAGAGGAAGAGAAAAGAAAAGAGAGGAAGAGGTTGGTTTGGTAATTACTAACTGTGTGCCCAGGCAGTGGAGGACAGTGTGTGAGTGTGTGTAGGCCCTGGTGCTCTGATAATGAAGGGTTACTGTTGCAGATCTGACAGCGTTAATCTCCACATCGTCCTCGCCTGGTATTTACCCTGCTGGGGAAAGAGCGGCAAGCCCACCTGACAACACAGTTTACCCACAGCCAGACACCTCAGGCTCACACACACACACACACACACACACACCCACACACACGCTGCACCGGGATCAGTTTCAGCAGCCGTCCTTATCTCAAAGACAAACCATAAAAGAAACCAAAAAAATTACAGGAAACATGGAGGGGGGAAAACTTTTTCTTCACCTTTTTGTCAGTCTTTCCCTTTCATCTTCTCTTCCTCCCATTTGAAGTTTATGAAGTACTGTTTAAGCATTACAGAGGTGCAGACAGAGGAATATGAATATGCATCGCACCATATGGTTGCACTTGCTCTGGGACTAGGTGTGTCCAGAAGGTAGAACCACGTTAATGCATTATTCTCCCCTCAAATGATCAGGCTCGTAGTGCTGCAGCGAACCACGGCCAAGTGTGCATGGGCCGTACTGGCTTTGAATGATGTGGTCATGCAACTGGCCATCCTGGATGAATGAAAGAGGAGAAAGACAGCGAGAGAGTGAGCCGTGCTTTTTTTCTTTTTTTTTTTTTTCTTTTTTTTGAGTTCAAATGCAAAAACCCTGACAGAGCTGTGATTAAAAGTGATATTTCTGACACGTTAGGATGCGCACAGGAAGTAACCTTCTCCAAAGCCTTCATTATTAGATGCATGACAGACCTGAATATTTATAAAATATGCTTTAATAATTGATAACAGCAATCTGCTACGGTAATTCATCAGATTTGCACTTCAACAGAGTATCCGTTTTCATTTTAAAATAATAATAAGTCGAATGCTAATGCAGGTGAAATGCAAAATTGCGACCCGTGTGTGGCTGAAGCTCTAAATGCATTTGTGCCATTTTTAGTGCATTGGAAAAACAACAGCGTGTTAATGATATTGCCCTCGCTGCTCGTTTAGAAACTGTTATCAATGTCTGTGATCATTTGTGCGCCGCTCGTTTTGTTGTGCACTGAGCTGTTGTGCTGTTTACTTGTGTAGCTTCCGTTTGAGGGCACATCACATCTAAAAAATCAGGAAACCAGCCTGTTTTAGTGTAGAATACACAAGAAGCTGATGTGGTTTTATCAAAAGCATATTCTTTGTTTGAGTCAGTATGCAATGCTTCCTCTTGTTCTTTGACCAAAATAGCACACACACACACACACACACGCTCACCTTTTGTAAAGCTTCTACTCATGATGATTTCAAAAAGAGCAGCCACAGCCTTTTTTTTTTCCTCACAAGTGTATCGGTTTGCTTTTGTACACAGGTATGAAATGTTCTCACTTTCGAACTTGAGTTTGTGTGTTCTTGCAAAAAATGCTGAAAGCATTTGCTGTCTTTGAAAACGACTCTTGTATTTGCAGGTGTTTAAAATCATTGCCATTAAATATATATATACTACAGCTGAAACCAGTCAAAAGTTTGCATGTTAAATACATTAAATGTCCAGCACTCATGGAGTAGCCATAAACAATGTTGGCAGTCTAATGCTTCAGTACATTAAATAATTAACAAAATATGTAAAATATTACATGTTTGCGAAGAATTTCATATGTAGCTTATGTAGCATATGTCTATACAAAAAAAAAAGTTGAAAACTGATTTTTCTATTAATTTTAATGTTAAATATTTTAAAAAAACTGTAGTATGAAACATTTTACTGACGCTGTGCATATTCATTCATTACGTGAATAATTGTAGATCTGAATGTCTTATTACAGTTACAGTAAGTGCTTTGTTCATATTGTTTGTGTTTTTTTTTAACTGACGCATATTAAGCTTCATGACACTCACAGGATGATTCAGATGTTTCAATCTTGTCAACTGACCGCATTTCACTGTAACAAAGCCTAGATTAAAAGAGTTCAGGTTTGTTTTAAAGAGGTATTGTTGCAGAAGGGAACTTGGAGAACTAAAAGAGTCTGAACCTGAGAAGTTCAGGGGACACCTGCAAATTGTTCCTCTGTGCATAAAATGTAAAAAAAAAAAAAAAAAAAAAAAAAAAAAAATGTCAGAGTCTGTGAAGCAGAGCAAATGTTTTAATGGTGGCCAGGGATCGAAGCTGTCAGCAAGGCTTCCTGTCTGGAAATGTAGTTTTTTTGACTTAACGTCACCTCCTTTTCTCGTTTCTGAAGATGTGCACCGGGAACTATAACGTGCAATAAAGTGCAAGTAGAATTTCAGAAATTTGCTCCAAAAACTAATATTAAAGGGTAGCTTGGAATGAAATTAATCTACAAGCAAGAAAAAAAGGAACTCCTAAAAGACTATAGGCCAGACAAAAAAAGACATTTTCATTTACATTTATCAGTAAATAACTTAAAAAAGGTATATATAATAATTTAAATAATTTAAAAAAGATATATGTATATATATCTTTTTTAAATTATTGTCTTTATTCTGGCCTTCTTATTTGGCGTCCTGCACAACAGATTTTAATCCAATCAAATGCCTTCTCTTCTGCAACTGATTGGCATGTAGCAAATCATCGTTCATGACTGTGACATTTAAACCAATTATGTATTTAAAAAAAATATGTCCAGCCAAAACTTTCTGTTTCAACACAGAAACATAAACGACATTTGATGAGCTCTTTAAATGTTCTGCCTTCTTTTACTAACTTACCCGGAGGCTTTACTGCACGGCTAATTAATTAATTCGTTTTTTTTTGTTTTTTTTTTATAGCAAAGTGTCTTAAAGCCTGTCAAAATGTCTTAGGAGTCTTGTTAAAGAAGTGCCACAACTCATTTCTCTTTAATGAAATTCATATGCTGGTGAGAGGGGGCATGTCTAAACATCTAAACAGGTTGCTTTTTAGGTTTCACACTGAGGTTATCTGAAAGGGCCCTCCTTGATTGACGTTATCCGGCTTGACAGCGCTTCATATCAAGGTTAACCTGACGTTCGAAGGCCCGAGAGGGAAAGAGGCAGAGGAAAACAGAAGAAAAAGTCAGACGTTGTCCGGGTCCTGCTCCTCTCTGCCACTCTTTCCCTCTCTCTCACACGGCAGGTGGAGGTTTCTGCACTCTTAATTGATAACTAATCGAGCGGCGTGTGCTGTGTTTCCCCCGGAGGACGGCCCTAATGGTGGCTTGGCTTACTCAGCAGCGCAGCTCCGGAACCACTAAATTAAATATATCCCCACAGATAATGACTCTGAGTGACAGACTCCGGTCTGGGTGGCTCCAGCGGCCACCAACCTCTCGTTGTGCCCTTGCGCTGGAGGAACTAGAGTAGCCCACCCCCTTCTGCGTCCGCTCGCCTTCCCAGTGCCCCACGCTAACCACGGCTCCTCGTGACAAAAATACATCTCAAGCAGTTAATCTGTGCAGATATCAGCTCAAGTGCCCTTCAGTGGCACGGGGAGCCTCTTCTCATAACCTTGATTCCTGTCATACTCTCGCTTTGCACACGGGCTGCCCCTCAAACATGGTGTGCCAGGGTCCGCTTCAATCAAACATCCACCCAACAGGTGATGAAACCATCATGTGCTATTTTTAAATGTAAAAATCTTATTTTACAGTAGGCCCTCTACAGCCGTTGCTGTTTTTAAAGAGTTTGTTCAGCCAAAAATGAACATTCTGTCATTTTGTACTCAGCCTCATGTGACTTTCTTTTTGAAAAATAATTCATATACACTATGAAAAATACTCTATTTTAACTTGAAGTAATATTTTATTCATAAAATTGATTCTTCAAAGAATCCTTAAAAAATGTATCACTTTTTCCGCAAAAATATTAAGCAGCACAATTGTTTTCAACATTAATAACAATAAGAATTGTTTCTTGAGCAGCAAATTAGCAGCTTTGACATCACAGGAATAAATTAAAATGTAAAAAATGTAAAAAATTATTATAGACCAGCTTGGTGAGATTTCTTCCAGAAACTTAGTGACCACAGACTTCTTTTGGTCCATTCAATAGGGGTCCAGTGACTTAAAAAGTAAAGAAGGAAGAAAGAAAGTCATGCTGGTTTGAGTAAATGATGACAGGATTTTAATTTGTGAATGAATCAGGCCCATTCTTCAGAAAACACAGTGCCAGCTGTGAGACTGACTTCCTTCGCGAGCGTCATCAGGGCACGTGCAGAGCCGCTGGATCACCTCAGACTTTACTTTTCCCTATTCCAGCCCTTCTGTCCTCGGGGGACATCTTAAATGCTTTGTCTTATAATTAGGCTTCAGGGATGTATTTGTTTTCAGAACTGAATGGTTGCTGCCTAACTGCGCTGCTTAAAATATTTCCTTTTCCGTCTGTGCGTCAAAATATGCATCTGCCATTTTCTGTCCATTGTCCTCAGCGGCAAGTATGTACGTGCCTTTTTTTCTCCACGGCTTGTTTGTTTTTGTTACCTGCAACGGGATGTAACTGAATTATTGTATGTGGCAGAAGGTTTCAGAAAAAAAGAGAGAGGGAGAAGTCAAAGTAGGTCCTTCAAGGTCAGTCCAAAGACAGCATGCAACATGCAAGGTCACATTCCAGACTAAAAGCAATAAGTGCTTTATTGATGGGAAAAAAACACACACTGCAAGCAAGCAGATGTGCAACGGACTGATTAATAATACAACAGATTTGAGTGAGTGAGTGTGTGTGTGTACTTGTGTGAATGCCCTCTGCATTTATATTTTGCTTCTCCAAAAAAAAAAAACTTTAAAGTCAGGAAAAAAAAGAAAAACTCATGAGCATAATTGTTTTGTCCGGATGTGTATCTCCCACTAAAAAATTGATCCCTGCATGGGAATCTGAAAAATCCATTAGAGTCCATCAGACAAAAAAAAGGACAGAATGATAGAGTGTGTACGGGTATGAGCAGTTTATAAAACCCCATCATAGTTTTGCCATTAATGCACATGTCAGCAGACATTTTAATTTCGCCACAACTTCTTAATGCAACAACTTGCTTTTAAACATCAGATACCGCCGAAGTGTCACATTACAAAACTAAGACCAAAAGCAAAACTATTAAAATAAGGTTTCTCCTAACCTCATGCAGTTCTGAGAAGCTTTTTATTTGTTTAGTCATATTTGCCCTCATTTACAGTACACTACAAACCAGGTAAACCTGCCCTGTGAGCACCGATCCTCCCCTCTCATACTGAGATACCAAACAAACCTGTTTAAAACCTCAAATAACCATCTTTTGCCTTTTAATTCTCTTTCTTTCACCTCCTTTTTCTTTATGCTTCACCTCAGCCTCTCCTTCCATCTTTTTCCGCTTTAAGCGGCAGTTGGGAATGGCATTGTTTTTAATCATCAGAACCCAGAAATTATTATTATCGCCTCTGACGCGGCAATTAAAACTTCAGGTCAGAGGCACAACGAGCGGTGATCAGCAGCGAAGCTGAGAAGTTTTAATTAGACGATCAGAACCATTAATGCACAAAAAAAGGTGTGCGCTGGGAAATTAACGTGAACGTCTTAATCAGGGTTACCGACTCCGAAGAGGAGTCAAGTGAACAGAGAGCAAAAAACAAATCATTTCCGCACCACTGGGACAAAACTCAATTAAATATGCATGCAGAAAATGGAAATTCGGAGCATCAGCACAGACCGTTGGAAAAAATACGGCAAATTCCATAGACGGGGTCGCAGACCTGCTTATTGTTATTCTTGTGTAATAAAATCGAAAGAGAGGCCAGATGCTGGGGAACGAGAGTGTGTGGAGAAGAGGTCCGATGCTGACTTTTCCGCTCCCGTTCCCTCGGAGCAGTGGGGGACACAAACTCCTTCCTGCAAGCTGTAAATTAGCAAAATAAAAACAGAGGGGATTATTTCAGCATATGTGTGTGTCCGAGCTTTAGTAGGTGAGGAAATACCTGGGAACCTGGCTCCGTCTTGTTGGAGTTGCAGCACATAATGAGAAACTGCACTGTAAAT
The DNA here is from genome assembly GCA_004124795.1 of Poropuntius huangchuchieni. Lineage (NCBI taxonomy): Eukaryota > Metazoa > Chordata > Actinopteri > Cypriniformes > Cyprinidae > Poropuntius > Poropuntius huangchuchieni. The sequence goes on along the minus strand of SCHK01435254.1, from coordinate 47,393 downwards.
ATGCAAAATAACCCTTCTCGTTTCTTGGTTTATTTGACATTTACCTCATTAAGTTGCGTTTGCAGAAGCCCCTGACAGTCAGAGGTCCTGAAAAGAAAAGAAAAAAAAGCTAATTCATACACATTCCAGGTCAGTAAATCTGTCAAAAGGATTATAATATCAGAATAAAGCTTTTAAAAGTCAGGACAGAAAGAAACTGCTCTGACAGGAGGATCTTTAAATAATGAAAAATAATCCAACGCTGTCCAGGCCTGTTGCATTAATGAATGCTCCGTATTATCAGGGTTTTGTCCTTGCATTAGTCAACGTATTTTGAAAGTCTGCATGAAATCAGACAGGGCAGATCAGAGTGTTAGATCACCGCTAAGTCGAGGGATTCGGGTTTAGCCAAGTAAACAGAGTTTGTTTCTAAAACAATCGCTGCAGTGGATGCCAGGTGAGAAGGAGTATGTCATATCCCAGCTTTAGCGTGCATACGCTTCCTGTCAGAACGAGTGTGAGAGAGAGAGAGAGAGAGAGAGAGAGAGAGAGAGAGAGAGAGGGAAGAACAGGACACGCCAATCTAAGCAGTCATTAACAGCCACTTCCTCACTCTGGTGGGCTGATTGCAGTCAGCACACGTTCGTACAAATAATGCACTTCCAACGGCATTATTAGGATTTGAAACACCACTTGATTGGGCATGATATCATTCCGGCACATAAACAGAAGCTCCGCATTAAACGAGACACGCAGGGCCTGGAGAGCCACGTTCAAGGCAGCTTTTCTGTCATTCCCGGCGTCCTCCGCCTCACGCTTCTGAAAAGAAACAGGGCTTGTGGGGCCTTTGATGTGCGAGCAGATAAAAAGAAGAAGCTCTCTCACTCTTATTGTTGAATCTGTTTAGAATAGTTTCTTGACTTTTTCGCAAAGGTTTTCTCCTTATACAGTAAAAGCATTACGGCAATTCCAGCTCTGCACTATTTCCAGTAAAAAATATTGTCAGCATTACAATAAACAGGACCTCTTAAAGAAAACAAGCTTTTGCTGTGATCATCCCCACCGTTCGTCTATTATTCAGCGCTGACAGGCGTCTTCGAAGGCCTGAAATAATAGCGTTTCGCCGAAACACGTTTGGACGCATCAAATCAGTGAGGTTTGCTGTTTGTTACACCTATTTTTCTTAACATGAGTGCCGGTCCCCAGAGTGGTGGGAGGGATCCCAGAGGAGAGGCTGTTCTTTTATCTGCGTCCCTACTGATTTTATCGCACTGCATGCTATCATGAACACAAACGACTTGGAGTAAACAGCGGTGTTACCATAGCGATCTCCATTGTTGGTCAGAGCCGAGGCATATCTATTGCCGGGCATGTATTTAATGCAGCAGCTACTAACTGGTTTACCGTGATCTTTTTTTGAGAGCCTCATTAGTGCCCTGATCTCCTCTCTCATTTAAAACCTCAGATCTCATCTCTAGACAAAGATGTCTTTTAAGTTTTTTTTGTTTTTTTTTTGTATTATATTTATTTTATATTATATATTATATTCATTAATGTAATATTTAACATTTAATAAACATACATGAATGATTCAGTTTAGAAATAACTTTCTATTCATATTTTTATGTGTGTGTAATTATATATTTATTAATTTTTTTTAAATGTTACAGCTGTTTGTATATCTTTGAATTGAATTGTTTGCATTATTTACAGTTCCTGGTCACTGACAAATAGTTAGCATTTACTCACAAAAGCAAATTTTTATTTGCATTTGCCACATGGCGAGTGCTAATTTTAGATGCTGGGTGTTGACCATGGGTGTTTTGATTGTTAAAAAGAAAAAAAAAGAAAGAAACGCACATAAATTGTGGGTAATGGAACGAGATCGCTTCTCAGGGGTCATTTCCTACAAGGAAAAGCGAGATTGCAATGCAAAGGAAATCACTAGTTAAAGCGTGAAATACTGAGCAGGGTAAACAGTGAATGACCTTTACTGTTACGCCCAAATGACCTCAATCTTCCTTTGGAGGTGTTCTGAAAAAATCCTTCAGAATTTATGTTTCCACTTCCTAATAGTTTTTGCAGCTGATATTTTTTTTTCTTCCTTTTTTGGGTTCAAAATTGCCGTCCTCAACTGAATGACCTCTTCAACCCGGGCCTTGCAATTGTCTAAAGTAGAAATGAGCACATCTGAGGCGTTTAGATGCATGCGGTGCAGCGCAGAGCGTGCATAATTCCTCAGCTCATTGTTTCAGAGAGGAAGTGTTGAGTGTAAATACAGTAACTGAGAAAGCATGTGCTAGGGGCCACAGGGTGCACGGCACATCTAGTGTGTAACAGGCTTACCTTGAGTCTCTTCAAAAGCTCATTATGCCATCATCATCATTAAAAAAAAAAAAAAAAAAAAATAGATTTCAATTTTACACACTTTCCCAACAATGTGATATTTTTTTGTTAAAGCATCCATTCGAACCAAACCAGCTTTTGTATTGACAGCTTCATGTGATGTTTAGAAATAGCTCATCTCAACGCAGCGTCTAACTACCAGCTAAAGCGTTCCACAGACCGTTATACGTCCCACAGGTTTCCCATTCTTTATTTACTGCATGATAAACATCTAACGTTACGAGCGGGCTCGATTTTAAGTCTGGAAAACCTATTAAAAGTGAACTTTGCTAAATCTTTGCATCAGATTTGTGGCGAAAGGGTGACTTAGCAGTGAGAGAATTCTGCCCTTAAAAAGGCATCTCTGGATATGGACGGACCCAGAACAGCTGCAGGGGGGAGTTGACACAGGGATAGATATTATAGATAGCACATTGGGGTGAAATAGCAAATGACCAGGCCCATGCGGAATCTTCACATGCAGATTTCCACACAATTATTGGAACGTTGAACCGTGGAAATTCATGCTGCTCTAAACTGGAAATGCTCTCGTTGTGCGGCAGGTAAAATGGAATGAGTCTATTGTGAAGCGGAACCATGTGTGAATGATCCGTTCCATTACACTCTCAACTGTCTACATTCAAGGGGGATGCACAGGAAGTGTATATATCTGACTTTTCAAACCTCTGTTTTGATCTCTTAAATGTCTACTGAAATGAGAATAGCTGGTTATGTGGTAAAGAACTGTTGGTGTGGTGGTCTTCTGCACTGTATAAGCATGTTTAGGGGCTGACGGAGAATTTGAGTGACAGTTGTAGAGACTAAAGTGGAGTGAGTGAAGGGAGGTGATGTGAGGTGAGGGGATGGCAGCTACTTTTTTCTCTCTGTGTTTGTCTCTTTTATGCTTTCTCTCTCTTTTCTTTCTGCTTCCAGATGTACTTTCTTATAGTCTTCCTTGCTCTCGTCCCTGCGCTGTCAGAGTTAAGGCTCTCATTGGCAGGACGCTGGGCCTCTTTAGGTGAAGGGAGTCTTCAGTCAGTGTCAGGCTGTTTCTATTCTGCTGTCATGTTCAGGATTAAATCACACCATAGAAGTGGCTTGACACACTGTTGGGGGTCTGATTGAGATCTAGCTTTTCTTCTCTGTTTGTAGGAAGAGATATTTCTCTTGTTCCTTTCTCACCTTCTCTTATAAAGTAGGTGTGAATGACATCTGCAACTTACCGACACGTATGTGAGGTTTTCTTTATAATTCTCTATTGTTCTAGAAAAGGAGTGCCCGTGTGTATCTAAGAGTAACAGCAAACCAAAACTTAAGTTAAAAAGCGCTTAGTTAAACAGGTTTGTGGTTTTTTGCGAGAGGCATTGTGGTTAGCTTGAAGCAGTGAAAGATGGCGCAACCGTTATCAATGAGTAAACAACTTCCATAAATCTTGTTTTTAACCACTAAAATGTTCTTTCTTCTTTCTTTTTTCTTTTTCAGCTGAGAGGAGTTTATGCACTGAAAAGACCTCAGGAAAATCCACGATGGCCGCCAAAAGGAAAGGTGGCCTAAAACTGAATGCGATCTGTGCCAAGCTTAGCAAGCAGGTGGTGTATGACGGCAGTTCCCAGAATGCCGAGGGAGACTCAGATTTAGTGGACAACAGCGAGCGGGGCAGCTTGCACTATGATGAGGGCGACAGGCCTGAAAGCGACTTCCCAGAAGGCCTGACCCTGGGCCAGAGCCTTGAGGAGGACCAGAAACGGCGCGAGGCAATTGAGAAGTGGGTGAACGGCGAGTACGCTGACGATCCACAGTCCTTAGACGGGGGCGAGCACAGGGGACTCAAACCCAACAATGGAGACGACTGTCCCCCTGAAGGCGTCTATATGGTACAGCCCAAAGGCTGCAGCGATGACGAAGACAACGCAGAAGAAGCTGACACCATGCCCGGCTCCCATGAGGGCAGTTATCATGAGGACAGGGACTCGGAGGGCAGCCCACACAAGGACGACAGCTACCAACCCGCCCCTGAAGCCCCCCCTCGCCAACCCCCCTTCTCCTCACCAGGTATCACTTCTTTCTTTTAGGAAGATGTCATTAGTATGCATAGGTATTTGTATATTACGTTTGCACATACATTTTTGTCTGTTCCCTGATGCATAAGTTCTCATACTGGGATGAAGAGCCTTCTGTCTGAGATATTCTTTCTAAAAAAAAAAAAGAAAAGATATTTCTAAATTAAATCTGATAGCGATAGATAACTAGATAATTGATAAATAATTGTGATGACATTAAAAAATATTACATTATTACACAAAATAAATCAAATTAAATTATAATAATTTATTATTCTATGAATCTCAAAAGATTTACATTTTAGATGTCCTCAGTGTGTTGATTTTCTGCATTTCAGCGTCTTAAAAAAAACATGCAAATCTACACTTGACGTACAGTACAAATACCTGCGAATACTATTTAGATCACATTGTTCTGTATTTTTCTTTGTGTAGCCAAAACAAAGTGTGCGTAAGCAAGATAAAATCTCTCCTCAAAGGCTTGCCGGCTCAGTTTTCACAGGTCTTACTTTACCTGTGTGCTTTGCAAGCATAATTACAGTGACACTTTGACAGGGCCACGGCCACACAAGTGCAGTTCTAGGAAAGAGAAATCTATATCATAACTGTTGCATTTCGCAAATATACTGTATAGAAACAATCTGCATTGGGGAAAACAGGAACTAAAAGAAGAAATGAATTTTTTTAGAAGAGGCTTATAGAGACTGTATGTGTGTAGCAGCCGAGGGGCCAAGAGTGCTGGCAGGCCAGCTAAGCTTCATATTACACCCAGGATTACACTCTGACTCTTTGATTTTCTATAAGCTCACAAAACGTAGCTACCACCCGGACCCAATTACATAGTAGACCAGCTCTGCCAAGACTCCAGGTCTCTATCAGTTGAGGAGATTAAATCCTAGAGATCCTTGAGTATAACAAGTGGCCTTTAAATCAGTATGGAAAGAAACGAAGACTGCATTTGTTTGCAATACAGTCATCTAGATAACATGAGGTACGCGCTGCCATTCTTCACAAAGTGATAACAAGCAAGCAAAATCTGCAGAAACTGACACAATCCCCACCTTAAAACCTCTGTGACCTTTCACCTCTGTCTGTCTCAGGAAGACTGCAGTACTCGACAAAGGTACAACAAGACAGAAACTATGCTAGATAACAACAGAAGATAAGAGTTATCACTTTGTTTAAAAGACGTTTCTTTTCTCAGATAGCTATACCGAAATCAGGTTAAGCTGGTGCTTTTTTGTTAAATGCTTTCTTCTTTCAGTTTTTCTTCTGCTTCATGTATTTTTTTTTTTTTCATTCTTACGGTAGAAGCACCTATATGCTTGTGGCCTCTATCAGAGAAGTAGGGGCCAAGAGTTTCTCAGAAAATCAAGTATTTTCCGGCAAACATGAGTGCTTTGTGGTTTAATCAGTCATTTAGTGTTTATTTCATGGTCATAAAGAAAGCTGTCTGTAAATATGTGTTTGTGTTGTACACCTTTGCCTATCATTGAGCCCCGGCTGCTTCTGCATCTCAAAATGAAGAAAAAGCGTTTGAAGACTGCAGTGAGCAGACATTAGTCACCACTCTTGTCTTGAGTTGTTTTCCCTCCTCTCTCTCTTTGTTGATTGTAACTAGGGCATCTATACTGCCATGTTACTGAGCGGCTCACAATTAAAATATTTTTTCTTCCCTCGTGCTGCTGTCTTTCAAAGGCTGATGCGGAGCGCACATAATTATGCATATAAACATAGTGGCTTAATTATCTCTCACAACATCAGTGACAATGTAATTAACAAACATCGCAAGATCAATGAGAGAAACTGCGACCTTCAAAACATTTAACTCCTCACATCAGGGGACTGAGCAGAATCCCTATCAGCATAAAATCACAGAATGCCTTTCCCATAACAGTCAAATGCATGGCATGCTTCCCAACCAGATCATGTAAAAATATTAGATATATTAAATAATGTTTTTGAAGTATATAATTTATCATTTTATTTAATAAAAAAATACATTTCAAATCATTTTTAGTATACAATATTTTTCACTTCAGAAATTAAATTTTACTTCTAATAACTAGACACTAGCAAAGCTCAAGTTTCTTTTCAAATTCAGCTTTTATGAATAACACACACTTCATTAAGCTGAGGTGAAACAGGCTAGCCATATACAGTATGTTTGTTAAATTTAGCCACATTGTATAGCTAAATAATTGAAGCTAGTTTTGCTAATCAACAGAAGCTAATATTTTTTTCTGAAGAGAAATACAGAGGTATGTTTTGAAGTCTACATCTTTCAAAATATAAACTGTTGAGTTGAGTCTAAAACTGAACGTGTTTATTTAAAAATGTCCGTTTGAGAGCAGTGACAGTTTTGTCAGTGGAGCCTTGATAAGTCTATATATATATATAGATCCTTACATGTATGTCCTTATCATCACCGCCACTGGAAGACAGAATCAGCCTGCTTCTGATGGCCATGTTTGGTCACCAGAAAGGAGATATAATGCCCATTTGTTATCACACCACGGAGGGAAAAATGTACCTTAATTGCCTCAAACGTAGACAAGGGCTTTGTCACAGGCTGGAATTTGCCAGTATGAAGTGGTGAGATTAGGAGCACTTCTTTTTGTACTCTCCAGTGACATGAGGAAGAGAGAGAGAGTGCTGGGAGTTCAGCCAGGCAAATCGTACCTTTCCCCCAAAGCCATGGCTTTCCAACCACATGCACATGACATCATTTGGAGCGTGTGAGATAAGGATGAGGGGGAAAACTCATTTACATGCTGTTTTAAAAGGTTATCTCTTCTTAGGTCCTGGCATAATGTGTGCAGTTTAAGTCCAATCATTCTCCTGACACTGATAGTCTATTAAACGCATACAGAGCCGCCCACTGGCATGCTAGACTTCTCGTCCTGTCTACTGTTACCACCTGCTACTACTGTTGCCACAGCTATTACTTTTCCTGTGTGTAGTACAACCGACATCTCTTCTAATACCAACAGATTGATCTCAAAATGACGGTTCACTCAAAAATGAAAAGTCTCAAATAGAAAGTTCACGCAAAGATTGGTCGCTTTCATGTTGTCTGCTTTTTCTTTGTCAGTGGAACATAAAATAAATCGTCTGAATAACTTTGTTTGCATTCCACGAAGAAGAAAAACTGAACAGGATTGGAACAGCTTGAGTTGATAATTTTGGGTGAACTATTCCTTTTAACAGTATAGTGGCTGCATATCATACAGATGACTTTTGACACTAATAATAATGCTAATGATAGACCTATAACACTCAGAGACAGAGAGGGGGATTTCTGTCAGAAAATGAAGGGAGTTTCCCAACTGTTTGAAAAAAGGTACAGATGGAATATGTCCAATTACCCAAAGCAGGAGTGTCTTTGATTGCTGCCCTTGGAAAGTGTTCAGGGACAGAGATTAAAGAGCCGGTCCTGACTTTAAAGCTGTGTAAAATCACATGACCTGACAAAACCCCTCTAAGCAGTCATGACCTATACGAAAATACAGTCACTGGATGCCAAATTTATGACTGAAGCCTTGCTCTGCCAAACTGAAGTTCTGGAGATACGTACAGTAGCACTAAATATTCTTCAGTAAGTAATAATAGCTCATTATTTTTTACAGTTAGTGTTTTATTTGTGGCTGATTCAGCAGTGATTAAATTGAGGCTAATTAACAATAAATGAGTGTACTTTGTCAAAATGTAGTCAAAATAGCAAGCGCTTTCACGAATACAGTTTAAAGCATTAGAGGTGCACAGATCTCATCTGGCTACAGCTTTCAGTGCATTTTCTGATCATTTTAGATATATAGAATATAGCTATATAGAATTTTTTTTCTTAATCTAATTCATTTTGTTGTATTCTGTGTGTCGTACTGCATATGGCTGTTTGTGTGACCAATAAAACTTTAAAAAGCTATACATATATACCTTTCACACCTTGAGGCATTTTCGTTTCCTGTTTTGTACCCTATTTGGTAAGCATGACAGTAATACTCCAAGGCAGCAATGAATTGAGAAAACGAGTAGATATGGAGACCTGTAAGAACTGTCATGAAACTCTAATCATTAAGCTTGAGATGAAATGTTGTGCTCAAACACAGTAGAAGCTGCTAAAATGATGCATGGCAAAGCGTAGGGAGTTTCCTCTCAAATACCTGATACATTTCTCTTAAATTTTTCATGCCCTTTCGATCTCCCAGATCACTTTTCATACTGATGTAGCACGGCTAGGACTAGCCCCAATGCAGCAATGGAAATTTGGGGATTATTTTACATGCTGAGAAGGAGATGTGAAAAGCACGGGCGAGAGACCGATTTAGCAATAACAGAGAAATATGAGACCAAAGCTGAAATATTTTAGTATTAATTACCATGGCCGTGGCTAATGTTACCTCTAACCATCTCATTTGCCCAGCAATGAAAAAGGCAATCAAATAAATGGAAAAAAGGTCTGGTGGAGGGCAGGGGTCCTGGCAGGGTGGAGAGGGAGTTTATCTGACACCTCCGTGAAGTTGTCATTTGGAGCCGTGTTCTTGTACCAGGGTAGCTCTCCTGACAGACAAACTGAGACAAGATGAGATTTTTTGCATTCATCTGCTGTGGTAAACACTATATCAGAGCCAAGAACTAAGTGCACCGGTGCCAGAGGGGTTTGTGTCCCTTTTTCGCTCACACACATGCACAAACAGACTCTGAAAGAGCAGTAATTTGGCCTTTATAAGGGCTGGTTAAGCAGCAGGGGAAGCTTTCAACCCAAATTGTCTTCTTTTGACTGGCTATCTGACCTCCATCCAGACATATATTAATTTCACTATACTGCAATTAAACTACAACTTTACCTTATACTGTCCATCTTATTGGGCTTTGCTATTTTATTTTATTTGTGTTAGATAAAAGGAAATCTAAGTACTTTTTTTGTATTTCGTATAGGAGAGGCCTCCGCACTACGTGATTACGCCGCCAACACCATGAATGAGTTCTTACACATGTTCGGCTATGATGACCAGCAGGGTCGGGATGAGCTGGCCAAGAAGATCAGCTTTGAAAAAATGAAAGCAGCTACCTCAGATCCCTCCTCCCTGAGCAGCGATGAGGCCACCCGTCGAGCTCGCTTCTCCAAGTACGAGGAGTACATCCGCAAGCTGAAGGCCGGGGAGACCCTGCCCTGGCCTGTGCACACCAAGCCCGAAGAGCTCAATTCCAAAATGGAGAAAAGCGCTGCCCTCATCCAGCCGGCCCTCGCAGGGTCAGAGGGTCAGATATTTCCACCCGGAATGGACCACAAACAAAGCTCGCTCAACCCTCCCCCAACCAACCCGTCGCACATCCAGAACCTGGCTTCCCGCGCCTCCAAGTACGATTACTTCATCCAGAAGCTGAAGATGGGCGAGAGTCTCAGACAGCAGAACGGCAATTCCTACAAGCGGCCCTCCAAATACGACTTGGAGAACGTCAAGTTCCTGCACCTCTTTAAACCCGGAGAGGGCAACCCTGACATGGGCGGCGCCATTGCATTTAAGACCGGCAAGGTCGGCAGGCCGTCAAAGTATGATGTACGAAACATCCAGAAGCTCATCCCTGGGAAGGTTGACCCTCCAATGATGCCGAGCGTTCTCCCAGCTACGGCAGGAACCCCAGGAACACCAGTCATCAATACAGCTGCTCCCGCCGGGGTCGTGGGACCTCCCGGGTTGCCCGTAGACCAGGCGGGCCACCTCGGCTTTAACACTGACTACATGAAGTCCAGCTTCTCCAAGACTGACTCCATCACTACTGGAACCGTCTCCTCAGTCAAGTAAGGCAATATCTGAAAATTGTACTGAACTGTTTATAGATTAAACTGACAGGAAATTGCTGTGATTTTAGCAATAACCAGCGTTTCAGAATTGTTGGGGTGTCAGAAGACCTCTGTTGGCTTTAAAGTCAGATTGCAAGTTTGTAGGGCCTTGGTTGGCACTCTTTCTACGAGTTTTCTTGACCTTGTCAGTGGTTCAGAACCTTAAGGCTGTTCTCCAGCAGTCGCTGGGCCGTCCAGCAATGTGGCCATGTGCAAGCACACACACATACAGTGATTTGTTGTCAAAACCACCCCTAAAGAGGCAGATTAACCCCAGGTCATCCCCTGCTGGAGCTGCTCACGTTTTTAGAGTTAGTGCTGCTGAACTGCTGCCACCTTGTATACAAAATGCTTCACGCAGAGTGTAATGTGTTACATTATGAATTCCTCCCTTTAAGTGCTTATTCAATGAAGGTGGGATGCTAAGTCAAGCGCTGCCACCAAACCCAGACTTCCAAGTAACTGGTAAATCGATGAGAATTGTTTCTGAAACAGGATGTCCTAAAAGCCGTAGTCATCCCTCATACAAGAGCCAATCAAACAAAATAAAATGCACGCAGCCATTTTCTGGCTTTCTGACACTCGGCACACACCCTCATCTTTGCATTTGTGCTCTCTCCAAAAACACACATAAATAATTTATGCATTCAAAAACATTTTTTTTTTCCCTCTGTGCTTTCATTGTTGGGAGGCCATGCATCAAAGCGCGCATATATACCTCCCTGATTCATTCCCAAACCAAATCGCTACTCCATCGAAGAAAATGTATATTGATAGCCCAAACTTTGAAATGGCTCATAAGTAAATACTGCGTCAGTTTGTTTTTATTACTGATGGAATGCATACCATTAATCCTTTTCTTTTTTTTTTCGTGCTATGATAGGAACGGCCTTCCTCCCGAGAAACCTGCCACAGAGGATGTCAACGTGTACCAGAAATATATCGCGAGGTATGCAAATCCTCACTCTCACAAAACTTCACGACAACATTCTTTAATCGAGGACATATTTTACGCCTTAATAAAGTAGGACGTAGATTTGCGAAAATACACTTTCTGTGCGGACGATAAATTACGCGTAAGCACGCCAGGTTTATGGACTAAAGAAAATTAATTGAATTAAAGGCTGGAAAGTGAGTAATTTTTTTCCCCCAGTGTCAGTTTCCCTGCCAGCGCTGGAGCCGAACTCCGTAAAATCTTGAGCAAACAGCATGAAATGTTTGTGAAAACATCGGACACATTAGACTGCCCTGCGTGTGCCCGTGTGTCATCGGGCATGACTGCACAGATAGTTGAGACTTTCATTTCTAATATCTGCACTTCAAATGAAGATACTGAATCAACTAAATGACAGGCACTCGCGACTGCAGACAAAGCACGGAGATAGATGCGGCACACTCCAATATCGGCTTCTGTTTCCTTTTGTCGCGCCAGTAGAAAGGTGATTATCATTTGTTTATTTATTCTAGCCTTAAAGAGAGAAAAAGGCGCGTTTCAAAAGGCAAAGTGGCTTTGGCGTTAATGATTACTCTCCCAAGCCGTAACATGAAGGCCACAAATCAAAGCCCTGGCACTAACAGACACACACACATCCTTGTGCACACACAAAAACCCTCCTTGGACTGATTACATTTTGCAAGAAGATTTAATTAAGGAATTTTTAATGAGGCTTCTGCTGGCACTGCCAAGAACTGTTTTGATATTTGCACTGCATAATGCATAAAATTTGTCTAAACATCTCGGCAGTTGATGCGCGGGGAGGCAGTAGATAAGCCCAGATACAGTTTCAATTTCCGTGTTGGGAAAAAAAAGAAAGGAAAGAGAGGAGGGGAAAAAAGAAAAATGAGGACTCATAAAAAGGGCAAATGCAGCCTGGTGTATTGGGGGGTTGTTGAAGGATCGGGGGGTGGGGGTGGGGGGGAATCATCCACGCTAATGAGAGAACAGTCGTGCTAAAAAGCAGCTTTGTAAACTTGTCTACACCCACCTTCCCCCCCACAAAAGGGGAAAAAGTTCTTTATCTCCTCGCGCTGCCGCGGTTTGATGTTTAAAGAGCTTCCCTGGTAGTGTTTAGTCACTGTTTTCCCTCCTAAATGCTTTTATGTACCCACCATTGCGCCAAACTTTGATCGGCGTGTCTCTATTGTAACGGGAGATGTGCGGCAATCTCTGTATCGTGGCGATATTAATATTTAATCCGCCGCTGAATAGCAGCGTGGCCCATTAGCCCCCTGACGCGGCAAGTGGGAATTGTCCAGAGGCAAAGTGATACAGCCGGGGTGGGCTGCCATCCCAAGGGGCTTCTGTGTACACAGGACCGGGAATGTTTGAGTGCGACGCAGAGGGGCTGCTAATGGTGGCTGAGTTTAACACGTGCATCTGTGCTGGTGCGACTGTGTGAGATATACCATACCGTAGCCTGTGCTCTAATCTTTTTTGTAAAATTCTGCTCCCATTTATTCACTTTCATGTCATTCCAAACCTTCTGTGGAACAAAAAAGGAGACATTTTATACATTATTCTGAAGACTGAGGCTTTTAAGCTTAATGAAAATATATTTAAAAAATGCGACTACATTTTTTTAGTTTTAAACACACAAACATTTCAGTTTGATTCTTCATTTCTGTTTTCAGTGAGCTGTTGACTACAGTAACTGGATCAGTGAGTCATTGAGTTGAACTCAAAAACCAGATCATACCTCAAAATAAAACTTACAAATGGCTTCAGAATACTTGGAATATATTAATATAGACTACTTTTATGATACTTTTATGTAGCTCAAACTCTCCAGTCCTCATTGAGTGTAATTGCATTGAAAAAACCCTCCACCGATATATTCTTCAAAATTGTTCTTTTTGTGTTCTATGAAAGGAAAAATATCAAGGGGGTTCGTAAAGGACATGTAGGAGAGTAAACAATAGTTTTTGAGCAAATTGATCCTTTAAGAAGCAAACGAAACCACCCTAAGCGCCTGCCACCTCCCCAGTCCTTCAGAACACCACCCACGTTTAGCAGGTAGTGGATTCGCCATTCAATTAGCTTAATGAACTCAGCAAAGTGATTTGTAAAAGCAGTCTAGGGATAATCCAGGCAGTAGGGGGAAAAAAAATTACTTAGCTTTTTCTCTACTTCAGCAGATGGTGCTCTTGGCAGCGGCGGTGCGAATGTTTATTTGTGTGTTTTGAGCTGTAATTGGAGGTTTTTAACAGTCATCATCGTCAGGGTTATAATCAGCCTGTAAACACTCAGGAAATGTGCCTCTTTAAAGCGCCGCCAATCCGCTGAAGACCGGGCGAGTCAGTCGGCGAGAGTGAAGAGGAGGAAGCAGCGCAGAGACACACTCAAACCTTTCTATTAGGCCTAACCTTTCCCTGATTAAAGCATAGGCTGTTAACCTGGAGAGCCGAACGCTGATTTGGCAGGGCTTAAAGCACGAGCAAATGAGTGAATTATGTCGGGGGTTACAGTTTAATAAGAGTCTACCTACTGCCTTTGAAGGCAATGGAACTAATTTGGTGGAGATTGCTGTGGCTGGAGAGTGAATTGCAATCGTATGGTCGAGGAAGCGTAGGCCTGTTTTCTCTATGTGTTTATAGTTCCTGGTAATGACTCTGAGCTCCGTGAAGATGACTCTGTCAGTGTTAGGGCATCTATCAAGCGGAGATAAAAGGCTAAATTGCCCTTTCAAGATCAGCCCCCACATTGTTAGAGCTTTCGTATATGGAATAGAAATAGCAAAATGCTACTCCGTTTCAGTAAACTCAGTTTTTTTTCTCTTTGAAATTGATCGCTTTGTCTCACTTGCTGTTTTTCAAATCGTGTTTATCTTTGTGCTCAATGTGATAATAATGTTTGCATTCAGAATGCCCGGCCAAAACGCTAACAATGACACAAATGTGATATTTCTGTTTGATATTGTAGGTTCTCTGGGAGCCAACATTGTGGCCATGTGCACTGTGCTTACCAGTACAGAGAGCATTATCATTGCATGGACCCCGAATGTAACTATCAGGTGAGTACGACAAACGCAAGCAGGGTTCAAAATGAATGCTCACCAAGTGCTAATGCATCTTTAACTTTCTTAATTCAAGACAATAAGATTGTCAGCCGGTAATTTTTGCAATTCACCTAAACGTTCATCCCTCACTGCACCTGGCTTCTGTAAGGACGACCTCATAATGCAGAGAGTGTCACAACACCAGTTTAAAGCTCACCTTCACTCTTTCCCCATCACTTCCTGACAGGAGAGAAAGATAACTGTTAGAGGAAATGATTGAAGTGAGCCAGGGTACACACAAGGAAACAGCCAAACAAAACCTTTATCTTGCCATCGTACTGGATTAACAGGTTCAGATAGATGAGGTCTATTTCTCAAAACTCAATCAGACAGGCAGTGGCCTTCCTTTTTTTTCATGGTTAATGGTAAATACTTTCAAAAGATGCCTCCTTTTTTTCCTAAGGACATCTGCTAATACTCTTGGGCCACTCATAATCCCCTTTCACATTATTAATCTGATCCATGTCCCCAGAGTTGTCATGTTCAGCACAGCAAAATCAGCATTAAGCAGATCAGAACACAGACAGCAGCGGCTCACGCGCATATGGTGGAAAAGAGCAGGCGAAGACGGGCGCATTTGTCGAAGACATCAAAAATCCTCCCACAACGAGAGCCGCTCAGTCTTTTCTTTATCAAGTCCTCTCTAGTCATAATCTCCCACTTCATTTTTAATCATCTGATTACATTTTTCATTATAAACATCCAGGAATCCTGCTGAAGACAACAGGGCAGCTGTTGCATCTAAAAGAGACTTATTCAGCCCAGCAGGCTGCCTCTTGTTATTCAAGAACAATTCCTCAAACTGTAAGAAGAGTCGGCTGAAAAGTCCCTTTGAAGCTGTCCGTTTTTGGGACTTGGGTTGGTTAAGAATTCATTGACGCCATTGTACATGCACATCATTTTCTGATTAAGGTCGATATTCTGGATAAGCCTTGAAGGCCATTAAGTTTGTTTTAGTGCTTGTAAAATGTTAGTAACCCAAACCTGCATTTTAATAACCCAAAATTCTGGTTGATGCAGGCGCAAGCTTTCGTGTAGCTAAAACAATAGAGCTTGGTACTAGCCACACCAAGGTGATGGGTTCGATTCCCAGGGAACTCATGAACTGATAATGTTGCTTTAGATAAGTGTCTGCCAAATGCATAAACAATGTATTTATATAAACCCGTAACTTTGTCAATCTGGTTATTGCATTTACACGTCACTTACACAATTAGAGTATGACCGGAATGTTTCTGTTCATGTAAAGGCGTCAGTGAAACTTGGCAGTTTAGCAATGACAGACAGGAGACTGTGCGCACCCTAGCAGAAAGGTGAGGCTCAGATGAACTTGTTTTTGGAATTGATAAGTCATTAAAATGTTACATGACACAGTGCTGGAATATTATCCTGCGGTTGCCAGCCTTTGCTCCACTCCATAACGGCCCTGCCTCTCCTTTCATGGCCATCCTGCAATGCGATGGGAATCCTAAAATAAATGTCCGCACGACCGTGTGGCCACTCCGCTAAGTACAGAAGCCCAACTGATACAATTTCCTGCTGTTTTCCACAGTTCCGCTCAGTGTGGCCGGATCTAGATCAGTATCTCTTTTTATTTGTTTGTCGACATCCCAAATACCTGTCATCACCGTTTGTTGGACATCGGCTCATATATCATATAAATACAGTTCTCTTCTTTTGAAACAGGATTGGAAATGTAACAGTATATATAGCTAAGGTTTAAGTATTTATCTTTGTGTATTTATATATCTTTATTTATTTTTTATTTGCCTGTAAGATAAGCTTCATAGATGGGCAATGAGGTTTTGTGGATGTTTCTGTCATATTTTTTTTCCTCCTGTTGCTCATTTATGTAGAAAATATGGATTTACGTTGGAAGAGGCTCATTGATTTCAGCTACTCTTGTTTCAGTTCCTGTAATATTAGCTCAAGCCCAATTACTGCAGATTTGGTTGCCCTGATCTCTCAAGAGTGAGGTTTTTTCCCCCACATCGCTTGGTTTTTTTCTCCCAGACTGCTCCGTGGTGTAGGAGATTTTAATTTCGAGGAGGGGTATTTTAGCATATTTCCTCATTATTATTGTCTAACCCTGCACAAAACTGTGCTTTAATACTTTAATTAAAAATGGAATCGTATCTCAGACGGGAATTAAAAGAGAAACATTTTTTGGTTGCCTTGTTTGTTTGTTTGTTGTCTTTTCCCCGTGCACGTTCCAAAACCATCTGCATGGAACATGATTTTTCAGAAGCGGAGAATATCGCAACTGCGATCTCGCATGTCAAGTGATCCATCTTAATTAGAAATGGTGAAATAAAACATAATAAACAGTCTAGCTCAGATTCAAACATCAGGTGAGCCTGGAAAATACTATAATGTCATATCTGAGTCATAATGCTATGCTTTAGTGTTAAGAGAGTGTATAGTGCAAACTCGAAAAGAAATACACCCTTTAAAGTATTCACTTTCAAGTGCTCTACCTTGCAATGTGAGTAAGGAACAGTGAATACACCTTCTACCTGCTGCTACGATCGCTGGTGTTTTGCACCGTTCACCCACCTGGCTGCAATTTGCTGCAATGCTCTGCAGCTGTTGCATGAGTAATAAAATAACTCATTGCTGGTTTCCTTCAGAACCTACACACCACCTCCCCCACCTTACTACCTCTGTGTATCTGTTGTTTACAGAGATTCACCAGTAAGCAGGATGTGATAAGGCATTATAACATGCATAAGAAGCGGGACAACTCCCTGCAGCATGGATTCATGCGCTTCAGCCCTTTGGATGACTGCAGTGTATACTACCACGGCTGCCATCTCAACGGCAAGAGTACCCACTACCACTGCATGCAGGTAAACCACAGCAAAAACCCCTAGTTTGCAAAAAAAAAAAAAAAATGCACATTCACCCTTATACAGATATATGCAAATACAACTTTCCCTGCTTGTACAGGATTTGAGATCAAATATTAAATTCCATTTTCATGAATATTATGAAACAAAAAGCTGTGGAAGAAACTTTCCATGCACAATGTTAGTGGCAGTGGCGAAAGGCACAGACTTTTGTATGATGCAATCTTTAAGGACACTGAAGTCCTTAAACTTTTTCCTTGACTATTTAAGAGCGTTTCTTTATTCATAAGACATAAGAGTTGTCAGAATAAATGAAAGAAAAATTAAAAGGGTGGAAAAGGTGTACACCTCCTCTTCCATCGCCCCCTTTCTTTCTCACTCCTTAATTGGCATGGATAAAATTCTATGAGTTGTTTATATGAACTCGACATTTTTCATCTTTTAGTACCAAGTGGCGAGTTAAAGATTATTTCCCACCAGATCTGTTTAATTCTTTACATCTGCTTATTTTCAAGGTGTCACTTTCGAGTCGAGCGCTTTTTCACCCGCAGGCAACAGTGGCCCGGGACTTAAGATATATTCTCTCTTTTTTTTAAAGCCTCGCTAACGGCGTAATTGTTATTAGACATTTCAGCTCTTGTTTTAACAGCGGTGAGAACAGGCAGATGTTGGCACCCGTTCTCCTGATTTACGGAGAAAAAACAGAGTGGCATTTTTTTCATTGTTTGACTGAATATGGCCAAGTTGCCCTGTTTGCACGGGTGAAAAGTGCCAGAGATGATATACAATTGCTGGTTTTAATTCAAACATTAGTTCATGTTCGTCTGCTGCCCAGAGAGCTCCTGAGTGCTGCTGTTGAGTAACAGAGCCTTTCAAACTGAACTAAGTGACAGTCTCCCTGAACAAACCCCCTGACACTTTTCCTAAAGCAGAGACCTCTAATATAGACTTAAAACCTTAAATGGAAGAAGGTTTCAACCACAAGCCACCTCACCATGCTGCTTCTGCATGCCACATATTGCAAATCACAAAAAAAAAAAAAAAAAAAGTCCTGTCTTTTATCTCTTTGAAGCTGTTTTCATGAAACGCACACCTGTTTTTTCGGGTAAAGGGTTTGCTTTTCATATTTTATGAGTTGTTGTCTCAAGAGTACATTTTTAACAAAGCTCAGATCTTGAGAAAATGTTTCCTGTTCATTTTTTTAGGTCACCTGTTTCTTTGCTCCCCACATTGAGTTCATCACCAAACTGAGCTATTTTTGTGTCACATCTCGAGTTGTTGTTTTCATGTCCCTGCAGACTACAAGAGCTCAAGCACCAAGCCACTGTTTCATACTGAGCATATTTCATCCAGTGCAACAAACTGAAACTCACACATGGTGTTTATTTCCAAACCATGCACACGCTTTGTGTCATGAAAGCACTTTTTTCATTTCCTGTCTGTCAGGTGGGCTGCAACAAGGTGTACACAAGCACTTCTGATGTCATGACTCATGAGAACTTCCATAAGAAAAACGCACAGCTGATCAATGATGGCTTCCAGAGGTTCCGGGCCACTGAGGATTGTGGGACGGTTGGGTGCCAGTTCTACGGGCAGAAGACCACCCACTTTCACTGCAGGTAAAAGTGATGGCTGCTCAAACTCAATTTAAAAATATGTGTTAATTGGCATTCAAGAGTTTAATCCTTCACCTCTCCACCTCTCAGACGCCCAGGCTGTACCTTCACCTTCAAGAACAAGTGTGACATCGAGAAGCACAAGAGCTATCACATCAAAGATGACGCTTACGCCAAGGACGGCTTCAAGAAGTTTTACAAATATGAGGAATGCAAGTACGAAGGCTGTGTCTACAGCAAGGCCACCAACCATTTCCACTGTATACGCCAAGGCTGCGGCTTCACCTTTACCTCCACCAGCCAGATGACCTCACATAAGCGCAAACACGAGCGCCGCCACATTCGCTCCTCGGGCGTGCTGGGCCTCACTTCCTCCTTCCTGTTGCCCAAAGAGGAGCTGGAAGAGTCTAGCAATGATGACCTCATGGACTACTCAGCCATTAGCAGCAAGAACTCCAGCTTAAGTGCTTCTCCGACAACCCAGCAGTCCTCCACCATACCGCACATGCTGTCCACTCCCACCACCACCATGTCCTCCAGCCACAGCGTCAAGCCCACCGCTGCTCTTCCTCCAGCCAGCCGTATTTCCACCCTGCTGTCCCAGGCTCTGCCCAGCAATGTGCCCATGGCCCTAGCACTTTCCAACAGCGCGCTGGCAGGTGCCTCCAACCCCTTCTTCCCCCTCATTCCTAGAATGCCCATGTCGCTCACGCCCTCTACCGCCGGTCTGATCTCTGCCGTCACCTCCGGAGGTCACTCCATGCCCAGCGATTCTCTAACCCAGACCTCTACCCCGACTGGGGACCTAGCCGCTGCTACTGTAGCATCCACACCGACTTCTTTTGCTGCATCATCCATTATGGAGAAGATGTCGGCCAGCAAGGGTCTGATATCGCCCATGATGGCCCGACTTGCAGCCGCTGCCCTGAAGCCCTCCAGTAACCCGGATGCAGGTTTGTTTATGTCATACTGTATTATTCATTCTTAAGATGAATATTGTGTAGATCAGCAATTCTCAACTGCTGGGTTTAACACTTATTAATTGAATTATAAATTTAAATATTAGTCATTAGTAAAATAAAAAATAAATATGATAATAATTAGATAAATATTATTATATAATTGTAGTTATTATTGATATAATTATTCAAATATTCAATATTGATAAACCGATAATTATTTTCATATTATGGCTGATAACCGATAAATATTCATATGATACAATTTCAGTGTAATTAAAAGTAAAATCATTAAATTTACTAATAATTAAAATATTATTATTAACTACATTTCTGGTCAGTGCCGATAAGCCAATATTTATTTTCATGTTATGGCTGATAGATGTCCAGTATTAAAATTACGCTGTTTTGTCTAAATAAATTAAAATTAAAGCACTAAAAACTGAAATCATTTTAAATTCTACTAAGTAAATTTAGGCTTTACAACATTGTCAAGTACATTGTGACAAAATGGATATTGCTTTTGAAAATATTGATAAAAAAATAAAAAAATCCCTGATATTGGCCGATAACCGATATGTTAATATCTATAACAGGAGGATAAAAAAAGATACTTTGTCAAAAGGATCAGTTTTCTTCACTGCATTTAATCATGAGAACATGAGTTCTCTGGGTCACTCTGCCCATGTGTTTTTCTTTCTCTGTACCTACCCGTCAGTGAAAGGGCACTTTCAGGTCATCTGCTCATGCTATCCACAGACGCTGCTCAAATCTCTGATTTCAGGATTAGGGCAAAATATTAAAGGGCTGGTTTGCTGCTCTAGTCTTGTTATTGCAGCGATCATTGTCATGATACCCACAATCCATTAGCAGATAAGTGCTGAACTAGTGAGTGGGCTCTGTAAAGCTGCCTCTAATAGCATTCTCAGGAGGATCCCAGGGCCTGTGTTCTACATGCTTCCTCATCACCGGCCTCTTATCTGCGCGTGCACTCGTTCCAACCAAATGGAGCCTGAATAATATTAAGTTGAGAAATTGGAGGTACAAAGCAGCTTTTTATATGCACTCTGATATAGAGGAAGAAATATCAGAAACTGTTGAAGCAGAAATGACTCAGCGCTCCAGAGAGGGGGATGTGTGTATGTGCTTGTGTGTATATAAAAGCAGTACTTGTTTCAGTATGAAAACACTAATATGGAGTCTGTGAAGTCTCTTACTCTTTAGGCATTTTAGGCAAGTGAGTAAAAGGGTTTCCTTACAAAAAATGTACTGTGGGGGCGTCACGGTACTGTACTTCAATGTACCACGGTACTGAATGATTACCCTGAATAATGTTTACTGTACATGGTACTGCAGGTACTACAAAAAAAAACATGGTATGGTAATTCTTCCTATTTGTGGAAGATTCTTAAAAATGTTTTGGCTGCTAATAAGGCTTTCGCAGCCTTTGCAGGAACAGATCATCTCATAAAAAGTCCTACAAGAAGGCAAATAAAACGAGCTTGTTCTCATGTGTAAGCACCTTGCATTTAGTTTTGGTAACTTCGAGAAAAGTAGAGAAAGAAAATCCCCTACTAGACAGAATTGAGAGTGCAGATCATAATGTGGCATTGCTAATTTTACACGTTTGCTCAGAAAAGACGTGTGAACAGGACATTTGGGTAAAATTTGAAGAGGATGTGGTCAGAGCTCAGCGTTAGAAAAGAGAGAACGATGTTTACTGCGGCTATTTTCAAACAGCTTTGTTGTTTTTCAAACTCTTTTTTTTAGTCAAGGGCCAGTTTGCAAAGAAAACACATCTCAGTCTGACTGTGTATAAAGAGTAGCTTGCTAATTTGTTCAGGTGGCGTTATTTCCTAGTTGAATACTCACCTTTTTTTTTTTTTTAAATCCACGCTCACCCCCAGAGTGTTTCGGAGGATCTTGAAATCTGAGGGGTTCGCTAATTAGACACCCAGTACAAATGATCTTTCATGAGTTCAGTAACTTCGTTGAGGTAATTACACAGTACAACATTATTCTTGGATAATTTCCAGAAAAACACAGCGTCGTGAGCATGTGCGTTTTTTCCCTTCTCGCTCTCTTAGATCATCACCGATTTTTGTCATAGAAACTGCAAAGCTGAAGGTTTAATGACTCTCTCCTCACATGGTCGTTATTTAAACGTCCCTTGTTAACGTCAGGCAGTTTATACCCAGAAAAAAAAACCGAGAGAGTAGAAAGTGAGAGCTTTGTAGAAGGCCGATGTAGGGCAGAGTCATTTACGGACAGGCGGGGAGGTTAATATTAGTACAATGCACTTCTCACACATAAAGAACACAGATTTGTATGGATTGGAGGTGGACGAACTAGACTAGTTTTAGGCGAAAAGACAGGCGGTAATTAGTCAACTGAGCATCACACACAGCAGAAGACTGAAAATAGGGCTGGAATGAGCTACCAACTTTATTAGGATGTGATACGCCTAAAGCTGACACATCACAATGAGTCATTTGTTCACCTCCATAACCAACATATAGAGTCAAATCACAAGCGTCAGGAAGGTTAGAGTGACACAATCTGATAAACTTGTGTTGTGACCCAAAGGAGTGGGTCTCTTCTCTTTTCACATGGTTAAATGCCATGAAGGCCAAGGGCAGGGTCGATGCTAGCTGTCACTTTTCCTCAGCAGGCCTGGTTTCTTAAACCTCGCAATCACTGCTGATGCACTCAGCGCTCCATCTTTGTGCCTTGAACTCCTAGCCGTTTTTTAATAAAATACCACTTAGTGGCTACCAAAAGCCTGGCTTTCTCTGTATAGCCTGAGGACAAATTAATATTTCAATCATTTGGGGATTGGAGGAAAAGCCAGGTCGCATTCCCGTCAGAGTCCCTCCCGCCTCCTTCCTCCTCTCCACGTCGTCTGCATACCTATTTTGAAAATCCGATCGAGAGGTCACGCTATTTGAACCGATCTGATTGGCTGTCACCTCTAATCTGACGGACAAGCAGATGTTCCTTTCGGGCATGCTCAGTGGCGTCCGTCGGCGGGCCAACAAGGACACGCGGCGACGGCAGGGAGGGGCGGGCAGTCTGAATCTGCCACTTTCCCTCAGCATTAGCATGCCTCTTAATGACCAGTTAAGAGGCAGGGCCGCAAATGAGTTGTGACAAGCGCTGCTGAAAACGGAGTCTTTTTCCCTCATTCCTGCTGCCTCTCAATCAACGTTTAAACGCCTTGACGGCCTGACATAATTCTGCAATAATTATCACTCCTGGTCTTCTCCTTGGCCGGGACAGAAGTCAGATTGGATCTCATCACGGCGGAATAATGCTGACCAACAATAACTTTGTTTTTCTCCTTCTCTCTCCTCAGGGATGGGGCAGCCGGCTCAGACAGGCCGGTTTAATCCGGTCGAGGTGAAGCAGGAGCCAGTGGACGGCGCTTCCCAGGAGTCCGTCCAGGAGCACAGCCTGGACCTGAGCAAGAAGGACCACAGGTATCCCATCATCCTCCCCCTCTCGGCTCGCGCCCAGGCCCGCCCCGCCCCGCCCCGTCGTGATTTATCTCTGGAATAATGCCGTATTGTGTTAATTAGTGTGAGTGCTCTTGTTAAAACCCCCTTCACAAGGTGGGTCTGTGGAGTGATCAAGGAGGACGAGATTTACACGCTCCCTCCTTCTCCCAGCGCCGAGGCCTCCTTTGAGGAAATCCATCATACGAATGCAAAAATTCTCCCATAATGCCCTCTTTTCATAATGCACATCAAGTATGAGGCATGACATGTTTGCACATTCATTTAGATGAAAGTGTGTTTGCATAAACCCTAATTTCCAGGCTCCTTCGCTTTTTTTCTTCATTGTATATTCACAATCTCGGATAAATTATAATATTTACTGTTCTCATGCAAATCCTGCCTAAACACTGTTCGTTTTGCGTGTTCTAGCGCTGAATCAAATGGACACCCTGCGCCGGGAAATACATCTCTTTTATCCTCACTTATGAATAAGGTAAGATTCATCCATCAAACGCTTTTCATCCCAAGACAAATTAGCAGGATGCAGAGGGGGCTGTTTGTTTTTTAATGTTTCACCGCTAATAGGATGAGTTTGTATCATTTAAATTTTCCAGCCATTTTTCATACAGTGTAATTTCAGCCCGCCGCTCGCAAATTAATATAATGAAGCAGGAGCCGGTTGCCACGGCAGATATATAGAGATGTTTGTTTTTTGATGAGCTGTTTTGAACTCTCCGTGCTTTTTTTTCCCAGGCTTTCTTCTTTTTCTCCTCCATCTGCTCTATCTTTATTTATGGACTTTGTAAATTATTTGATTAAAAAGTCAGCGCTGAGAAAAAAGAGCAACTGTCACCCTCATTTTTTAAAAAGACGAAATGGTGCCGAACAGATATTTAAATGTTGTGTGTTTTTGTGGGGATTAAAATGGACATTGTTTTAATCATATATCTTCTATGACTAATACAAATGGTGTGCATGTACCATTACCTTGATGATTTAAATAGAAAACTCGCTCTAGTTCTCCTGACGGCTTAGCTCAGCTCTCTCTCTCGCTCGCTCTCTCTCTCTCTCTTCCTGTCTCTCTCTCTGCTTCATATACAGTACAGTACTGAACGGAAACGCATTTGAAGCCTCAAATATAAAGCGCATGAAAACTCTTGTGTGTTTGGTCTGTCCTCGAGAAGAACTAGTCTTTTTGTAAACTGTGTGATGAAACGTGCCTAAGCATGTGTTTGTGTGTGTGTGTGTAGATGAATCCTGGTTTCTTCAGTGCTTTGGATCTGAAGTCAGAGCTGGAGGGAGCTCAGGCGGCAGACGTCTCAGACGCAGCTCAGTATCTCAGTAGGGTAATGAAGAGGTCAGATCCAGAGAAACACAATGAGCAGTGGAGGACCTACCTGCGCAGGTGCCTGAAATCATCTTGTGTCCCTATAGAGTCGTTTCCAGCTTTAGTTTTACTTTTCAAAGTCTTGTCTACACTTTTTTTTTTTTTTTTTTAAGCATGAGACTGAGACCTGTTTAATTTTCTTGCACATTAGATTTTATTTTTTATTATATTTTTTATTTGTATTTTCTTTTATTTATGCAATTAATCATTCATTTCATTTTTTTATTGATTATTTATTTTTTATATCAATCCCTACGATTACTTTTACACACTTAGTTTCTAACTGGTTAGTTGACATTAAGTTGCTGATGCATTTACATAATGTTTTTTAATGTTTTTTGTACATCCAATATTTATTAACTAAGACTATCGAATAGACTACATGGAATATTTCAACATAAATAAATTCTCAGGCTGCAGGACTTACACTATACACTTACTATATACACTTTCCCTTATACATACCTATAAATTGTAACCTTAAATCATGGACATGTACTATCACCAGTATGCCCAAATAGATCTTCCGTTACAGAAAACACAGCCATGTCTTGGCTGCACATCCTCTTTGTTTTGTTGAAGATGGTGTCTGGTTTTTGTCACCATCCATCTTTATGATGTACCCTTTTGCTTGTCAGTGCCATCCACAGTGTTTGTTCCCAGGTTGTTATGTGGAAAGAGAAGATTTATCCAGAGCATGTGATGTTATGTACAGTATTTAGTTACAAAGCCCTAGCAAAATGTCCCAGCCAGAGACCTGCCGCTTTTGGCTCAGGCATAGTTCACAAAAAACCCCCCCACCTTATTCAAAATCAGATCCTGATGAGCTAAACTGAGAATATGAGAGTAACTGACCTGGATTTACGAGCATTTCGACCCTTTACGTCCTTTTAAAGTTTCTCTTTCTTACATGTTTGTACAGGTATGACACTGACAATTTCTGTGAAGCCCAGTGTGATTTCTTGCACAAGATACATTTTCATTGCCTGGTGGAAGATTGTGGGGCGCTTTTCAGCACGGTGGACGGAGCCATCAAACACGCCAAGTGAGGAGCGCTACAATCAAACATAATGAATATAAATCAAAGTTTTTAAATGTTAAGGTTCACACCAACACACAAGCGCACGTACGCACACGTACACAAAATTTACATGATTATGATCTAGTAATGTTAATTTGCTACTATGTTTGGCAGCTCTATTAAAGCGCATCTAATGGGTGAATCACCTCTCTGTCATTAGCTTCCACTTCAGAGCCAACCTGAAGGTTAAATCGGAGCCCCCTTTCAACGAGAGCAAGGAATCCAATGATAGCGCCCCTAATCAAATGGCTGCCCCCATTTCCATGGCCAAGACGCCTCCCATGGAGGTGCCCAGCCTGGCTGTGTCAGGGGGCTACAGCTCTTCCCATTCTCTCCAAGCCTGGAAGCAGCTGACTGGATCGATCCCCCAACTTCCCGCCTCCATGCCTAGTATGCCAGCCACTTCCCCTCTGGCCACCACCTCGCTGGAAAACGCCAAGCCTCAGGTCAAGCCTGGCTTCCTGCAGTTTCAGGAGAAGTGAGTAGACATCGTCATTCTTGTAAATCCTTGATACCGTGGTGGCATGATTTGAATGGTCTGTGCTGCCTGTATTTCCATGTCTTCTGTGCAGTTTTAAATATCTGACAGACGTTTCGTCACGCTTAACTCCCACAGTGATCCTTGTCTGGCCACAGACTGCAAATACTCGAATAAGTTCCACTTCCACTGCCTGTTTGGAAATTGCAAATATGTGTGTAAGACATCCGGGAAGGCTGAATCGCATTGCCTGGACCACATTAACCCCAACAACAACCTGGTGAATGTGCGAGACCAGTTCTCCTACTATTCGCTGCAGTGTCTTTGTCCTAACCAGGTGAGCTTGATTTTCAGAGGTAATATTGTATCAAACTTTCATTATTGTGTCTTTATTAGTGGCACATACTATACACTTCCATTCAAAGGTTTGAGGTTGGTAAGGGTTTTTAAGCATTTTGAAAGCATTTAAAATAACCGTTTTCTATTTTTATGTTAGAAAATGTAATTTAATCCTGAAAAAGCTGAATTTTCAGCATCACTACTTCAGATTTAATTGTCACATGATCTTTCAGAAATTATTGTAATGTGCTTATAATAATAGATTTATCATTTTCATCAATGTTCAAAACATTGGTGCTGCTTAATATTTTTGTGGAAACTGATACAATTTCAGGATTCTTTGATAAACAGAAAGAACAGCATTTATTGGTTTCACATGGATTACTTTATCACGGAATATTTGTTTTCGATAATACTTGCTTAGTTTAAAAGTAGACACGTCAAGCTTTCTATAGATATATCTCTCATGTCTCTTTGTGGAGTATTTGCTGAGTTTCAGTTCATCTTCCACCTAGAACACCCTGTGAACTCAGCAATATGTTGAAACCACTGTAAAAAAAATTAAATTAAATAAATATTAATAATAATAGTAATAAATAGCACCCTGGCAACCACCAACAACACCCTAGCTCAATGGCAATAACCTTTGCATTTTCATAAAATGTATAAATTACAATTAAAACACTGAAGACAAAAGCCTAGGTACATATTTATTTCACCACAACAAACAAACTAACTAAAAAAAAATGAAAACCACCTCGGAGACCACAAAGCTGTATAAAATAAACAAGTTTTGCTTTTCATCAAAAATTCCATCATTAATAGAAAAAAGCCCTCCCCTTCCTGCAACTTGCATTTGGAGCAAAACCTGTTTAAATGAATTCATTTATGCGTCCCATCCCCACTTCTCGGAGCTCCCCCCTCCTCTCCAGAGTAGAGTGGGTTCTGTTTATGTGCTCCTGGGGGAACTGCCTCTCTGGAAACAGATGGTGGTGCAGAAACAGGTTACATTGCGGAGGACACACACATGCACGCACACGCAGACTAATGAATTGATAAAAGAGCTGTTTTAGAAATAGATGAATCGCCAAATGAACTAATTGGTGTGTTGTTATTGGGGTCAGTGGCTACAGCGTGAACCTAAACTTCAGATTTCCGCTGGTCAGTGAGGCTGGTCCTGTCACATGCTCTGGGAAAGAAAGAGGAAAAGGATTTAATGAGCACACGTAACCTACTTCTTCCCTTTGGTACCCTGAGTAATGAGTAACTAACTGACAAATGATCAGACCCCATTTTTGTTCAAAAGATGGTTGGTTTAGTAATGATTGTAAATTAGTGTAATGTGTAATAATTGGCTTGTGAATTAACTGTAGAAAACTGAACCAAAATGTTCTCGACCTGAGTTTTGTTTATTTGCTGTTCTCTCCAGCACTGCGAGTTTCGCATGAGGGGCCATTATCATTGTCTGAGACCCGGCTGTTATTTCGTCACCAACATCACCACCAAACTTCCCTGGCACGTCAAGAAGCACGAGAAAGCTGAAAGACGTGCCGCTAACGGCTTCAAATACTTCACCAAGAGAGAAGAATGTGGCAGACTAGGTAAGAACCAGCTTTTCATGTATTAAAAGAAGCGTCTAGATCACAGAGGGACGGGTCGCGTAAAAATGACAATTCCTTTAATCCTAATCCTAATCTAATTTGCTTGATTCTGTGTGGTTTGCTAAGTAATTTAGTGATTTCAAGCATTATGAAATCGTACCATTCTTACATGTCCCAGCCTCCCACACTTTTCATTGTTTTAGTCACTGTTCACAATAGTTACTCGTGTTTCCAAACACTCTATTCATCCGAGCTCCCACGTTATTCTCAAGCAGTTACTGCAAGCTTGACGTTTGTAATGCAGCTGGAAGACTCAAAAATGGTGTGAAATCAGAGATGATCTAACTGTAATTTCATATCGACTTGCTATGAAAACACTTTTTCCACTGGCTCTGGCTATAGGAAAAGTGCTGTTCCTCAAGTTGAGTCTCTAATTGCCATGCTGTTCGCAGCACAGCATACAGAGCTTGAAACGGCTGCGCTTCACACTTATTCACTGAATTTTGAGTATGTTTTTCAGAAGCTGTTATCTCATTAGTATCTGTGCATTGATATTTTGTCAATTGAATGGTTTACATTGACAACAGAGTCAGTGCGCCGGCAGCCTTTTACATTTTGCAGAACAAACATGTTTGGCGGAATTAAAGATGGTCTTGTCTCATTGTAAAACTGGGGACGTTTTATTTATATTACGGAAAACAGGCCGAGAAAAATGGTGTCTGCCTTTTTGTCATACATTAATACTTCAGTATTTATAGTAGGCAATCAAACAGAGGTTGTTTTCTTGGGTATATTTAACCTGTCAGGAATGAGCAATTACATATGTTTGTTAATTACTGTGCCTGTCGAGCTCAGTCTGTTTGTGTTGCTCTTTTTCAAGCCTCGATCATCATCACAAGCAGGCAGATTAAAAGTTTGCATTTTATTTTCTTTCTACTCCCCTCCCCTTAAAGGGAGAGTTCACCGAAAAATTGCGCACCCTCCTTTTGAGCCAAACCCATCTCTTATGGAGCAAGAAGAAATGGAGATTGTGAATGGGGATGGTGCTGTTGAGCCAACAAAAATCATAATAAAAAGAGGTCAGTGTATGTTTTTATGGTCTGTAGGACCAACTGAAGCTGTGTAAAAGCTTCAGCTGTATGAAAAATAAAGGATGACCGAATGTTCACTTTTGGGTGAACTGTCCCTTTAAGTCAAGACAAAAAGAACATTTATTAAGTGGAAAGTATCACAAGTGTCCACTGAGTATAAGGTCTCTCCTGTTGCATTGTTAGTGGCATAAACCAGGGACATATGACAAAAGCAAGCCGTAGAGTCATAAAGAATTGATGGTTCAGCTGGACTGGGAAAGTGGTATCCATGGCAGCAAAATTAAACAGAACACCAGCGATGAGGTTACCAGGATCTGGTGGCACAAGAGCCCTGATATTTCAGCATGTGCTCATATTTACTCAACTCTGCCTTTTTAAAGTATATCACCCTTGTGTACAAAAGCAATCTGGCAACAGGCGGCTTGTCGCGCGGCGCCACGGGTGCCATGGTAACGGACAAGCCCGCACCTGCCCTGAATGCTACTCTTTCAATTATTTCAGCACGCATTATTCACAATAAAATTATTACGAGCACCCTACAATATTTGATTAGTGCGCAGAGGCAGTCTTTAAATTTGAAAACATATAGCAATTAAAATCTGTAGGGCCCTTTGTGTCGAAAAAAATAAATTATAAAAAAAAGCAAAGGGACAGGCGTGAGGGGGAGGAAATACACCAGCAACAGATAGGTCGTGAAAAATGAATTTAATATGGAAATAATTGTGTGTTTACTTTGGTTTGCAGGGTTGTGCATTATTGCTTCTCCAAATGCAGAATGTATTTATGTAAATTCCAAATTGAATAAAAGATGTCATTGTAATAAAAGAGCACCACAGGTCTAATCTTCAAAAGGTTCGACTTTCCCAGTGTGACACTGGACTCATCTGCTCTGTCTCTCCGCATTATGCAGGCGCGGGACGGAAGCACAATGTCCTCATTACCTCGTTGAGGATCCATGATGTATGTTGTCCCTGAAACCCAGGCGCGATGAAGACGGTCTTTGCTCAAGTTAATTTTGTCGCTCGTCTCTTGCAGGGTGCAAATACAACCAAGTTAACAGCCACTTCCATTGTATCCGTGAGGGCTGTCAGTTCTCCTTCCTGCTCAAGCACCAGATGACCTCCCATGCCCGCAAACACATGAGGAGGATGCTGGGTAAAAACTTCGACAGAGTTCCTTCCCAGGTACGAAGAAATATATGGTGTCTTTTGAAGATCACTGCCATAAGTGATCATAAATTATATGTATATTTCAAGCCTGCCACTTGAATGCAAATGATTGTTTGATATGCTGTACTTTAGATGGTCTCTCATGGCAACCGACCTGAAGAGATGCAGCACATGGCCAGTCTAGCTTCATCCGGTGTGGTAGGCAGCCACCCTAATCTGACCCCCAACTTCTCCAGCATGATGGAGGAAAATGATGACTACATGGACTACACCGGTGGAGGAAGCCCACTGGGCCTCTCCTCAGAGTCCTCCAACCAAGACCGCAGTTGCACCAGCACCCCCGTGGGCAACGATAGTTCGCCAGCAGGTGAGTCAAACTCAGTAATGACTAGGGTTGTCAATATATGAATGAAAATACAGGCTCAGTGTGGCCAATGAAGCAAATATTTAAAGATCTGGTCAGACCAAATGTGCTTGTATTCCTTATGTTAGCCTTTGAACCTCCCTAAGAAGAGAAATGTAAAAACCTGCCCTCACTCTCATTTGTATCCCTTATAGCTGACTCATAAAGCTACCAAATGTTTCCCACTGTAATGATATTTATGAAATTATAAAGCACGACATTTGTTATATAGTCCTCCACACACCGCTCAGATGAATGCCATCCCTGTGGCGTCTACATGAGAGGCATCCCAGACTTTTCTCCTCTCTACTGTCATTGAAATTAGCCATACACAGAGATAGCACAAGTTATCGACCATTTTCCTCTAGGCTTAAAGGTGCTTAAAGTGATTTTTTTGGAATATGACACAAAATGTGCAGGTGTTACTATAATGGGTGTCCTGCGAACTCTCTATAAACAGCCAAAAACAATCTGGGTGCAATCTGTGCTTTTTTTTAGCCAATCAGTTAACTTGAAGGCCTGTCAGTCTTTGTCTGTGGGATTTTGAGAGAGCTCATTTGATTAAAGGGATGGGTGACAGGTTTAATTCACAGGCGTACACTAGAGAACTGGCTAACAATGCTACAGCACCTTTAAATCTGGGCCTTTGCTCTTTGAATCTGAGCTTTCCTTCATTGAATTGGTTTTTATAGTTTCACTGTTTGATTTCAAATGTTATCTTCCATTCTCATCACTGTTGCTTTTGGCTGTTGTCTGACTTTTGTTACCATTTGGCTTTCATTATTTCATTACTTGATCTCTTTCCCTTTTTACCTCCCCACCCTTGTGTCTTGTACCTTCCTGTCTCTGTTACCATCCTTCTTTGGCACCGTGTCTCTGTAGGACCAGGCTGTCAGGTCCCTGCCACCACTACCTCTGCTGACTCTCCTCCTTCTTCTCAATCTGCACCTCCTCCTCCTCCACCTCCTCTTCCACCTCTTCATCAGCCTGCGCTCCAGAGTCAGCCTCCATCTCTCTCCTCGGCTCTTCTCCGGCCGCCACTCCCCTCGCTCCCATATCTCCTCTCCCCATCCTGTCTGTCATACTCTCTGCTCAGCGCCTCTCTCGGAGCCACTAGGAGTGTTGTCATGCCAACCAACACACCAGCTTTCAGCCCCATCATTCCTACTTCGTCTTCGGTTAAAAATGACGTCCCTATAGTGCAGGACGCTGCAGGTACTTATCCCGTCTCCACCCGAACACTGCAGCTCTAGAGTAACAGTAGATTGGACTGGGGCTTATTAGCGGGTTACAACTCTTTAGCATTTTACACATGCAGTGCAGTTCATGCAAGCCACCGAGGTGGTGGTTTTAGTCTTGTGTAGTACATTGCACACCTGCCATTAGGTCCACTGTCTGAAATGCTGTCCATTAGTAGCCTGCTGTAAAGGGCTGGTTTAATCATGCCAGGCTTTAATAGAGTCATGTGATTCCTGCTGGCCAGGACAGGGAGCACATCATTAGCACTGACCTCAGGCTTATGGGAGGGAATCCTGCTCTCCCATAAAGCCAGATGTACGGAAGCACCTTTGAACTCTCCCAATACCTAGACATGACAATCACGTTAAAATTTCACCAGTACATTATACAAATGGGACTGTCTCTGTTTGATTATGGCATGGAATCACATTATATAGTACATTGCTGTAGGAGGAACCTTTGTGGGTAGCTTTGATAGGGCGCATGTGGCTACTCCTGCTTGCAGAATTGCTTTGCCGCTCGTCGTACTGAGTGAAGTCTAACCCCAGTGTATGCCTTTTTTGCAAACAGGTAACACCATCTCTATTCCGACGGCAACTGGCGCCAAGAAACGCTTCTGGATCATCGAGGACATGTCACCCTTCGGCAAGCGCCGCAAGACCGCTTCGTCTCGCAAGATGCTGGATGAAGGCATGATGCTGGAAGGGTTCCGCCGCTACGACCTCTATGAGGACTGCAAGGATACGGCCTGTCAATTCTCCCTGAAGGTAACCCACTATCACTGCACGCGGGAGAACTGCGGCTACAAGTTCTGCGGCCGCACCCACATGTACAAGCACGCCCAGCACCACGACCGCGTGGACAACCTGGTCCTGGATGATTTCAAGCGCTTCAAGTCTTCGTTGTGCTGCAACTTCCCCGATTGTCAGTTCTCCGGAAACAGCACCCACTTCCACTGCCTGCGCTGCGGCTTCCGCTGCACGGACAGCACCAAGGTGACGGCGCACCGCAAGCACCACGGCAAGCAGGATGTGATCAGCGCCGCCGGATTCTGCCAGTTCAGCTCCAGCGTGGACTGCGAGGTGGCTGACTGCAAGTACAAGCTCAAGTGTTCGCATTTCCACTGCACTTACCCAGAGTGCAAGCACACGGTGGTGGGCATGTCCCAGATGGATTCCCACAAACGCAAGCATGAGAAGCAAGAGAGGGGAGAGCTGCCTTCTGTCTCCCCCAACCAGGATGGCAACCACCACCACCACCACCACCACCACCACCATGCAGGCCTAGCCGTGCCCTCGATGCCCATGAATATGCCCCCAACCTCGCCCGGCACACCGGGGCTGACCCACAACAACATGGCCATGTACCTCCCTTCGGCAGGGGCCGCCGGTGAGTACGAGCATCTGGGCTCCGCAGTCAACCTCGACAGCTCTCTGAACCTGGGGACAGACACCAACAGCTCCTTGTTCTTCCTGAAAAACGCTGCTGGGTTGGGCCTCAGTGACTCCATGGACCTGAGCAAAAAGTTTCATCGAGAGCCACTGTCCCTGGCCACCAGTTCTGGCCCTGCTGCTTCAATGGGCCTGAGCAACCCTCAGGATGACACTACCGGCACATCCGGCGACCCCGAAGACGACTTGTCAGCTGAGGAAGAGCCGATAGCCGAGGAGGATGACGACGACGACGACGATGAAGAGGAGGAAGCGGAGGAGGACATGAATACAGACTCGTATGAAGATTCCATGCCAGAGCCAGAAGTAGACAAAGACAATGGAGAGAGTTTTGATGCTTCCATGAACCACGCTGAGACTTCCCAACTGGATAAAGAGGAGCCGGAGGCTGAGCCCTAATCTATGCTGTAGAAGGAGAACTATGAATTCCCTGAACAAACGCAAGTTTGAGTGGCCTCATTTATCATGCTTAGAGACGCAGCAGATGACAAGAAAACAACCAACTACAAGAAAAGTGAAGGCCCAAAATGATTTATTATGATGTTTACAAGATGACCAACATTATTAATTTAATTATGCATTAAAAAATGAACAGAGAAATAGACAGACGAGGCCCTCTTTTACACATGGGTGGCTATGTAAACCTTTTCCTACACATCAGTCTTTTGTGTGTGTGCATGTTTGACTTTAATTTATTCGATTTCATTTGTTACTTTCTGTGTGTGGAAAAAAAAATAAGGAAAAAACAATCTCTCTCTATATGACTATCTATATAAAGTAGATGTGTGGATGTTAATGTACATTTTAATTGCAGTCACTGGATTGCAGGACCCTCGTACCAACCCGAAACAGACGAAAAGCGTACATTGCAGGAAATCTTTTATAAAGAATGTTGCTCAAATAATTGATTCAGAAACACCTTGTGTCATTATTATTATTATTGTTATTGAAGTGCAGGGGCCTGCATCAGTGCTTTG
This sequence comes from Poropuntius huangchuchieni, assembly GCA_004124795.1. Classification (NCBI taxonomy): domain Eukaryota; kingdom Metazoa; phylum Chordata; class Actinopteri; order Cypriniformes; family Cyprinidae; genus Poropuntius; species Poropuntius huangchuchieni. The sequence continues at coordinate 12,932 of SCHK01435254.1, read as the reverse complement.
ACTTGTATGCTTCTCCGTTGATCAGCTGATTTTTTTTTTATTATTATTATTATTATTTACAGTTATCACAGTTCTCACTTAAACCTGCTGTCATGGTCAGTGGTGTCATAGGCTCCATTCCATGTGGACATTCGCCTGCATCTTCAGGACAAACAAACAGTGACCAGTGACTGCAAAGCTTCAGGCCATAAAGCATTGATCTCAGTGAACGCTAGCTCTCACTTGATTTCTGATCCTTCTCCTTTTCTCAATGAGGACCCATTTGGCATCGCATATTCATAGTGCACTTTTGTATAGATGAGAGCAGATACTCAAGCCTCTATTTAAGACGTTTTGTTATCTTTTACATTGATTGCATTACTATGGCTTTTTGTTTGTTTGTTTTTGCATTATTCTCTAATTGCACAGGCATGACCAGATGATGTGGGGGTGTCTCACTGTAAATGGGTCTGTTTCAATGGCGAGAGTCGTCGCCCCCTGTGTTTCGGAGAGTTTGTAATGTGATGATGGTGCTACTGCCCAGTATGAATGGGAGGAGATTACAGCTATGTCTTTGTTTTGATCCACAAATAGATGTCCTAAACTGTCCATCAAACACAGAGCAGGAGACAAGCGTCTCTGAATGTAGGGAAAAGATGTTTGTAGGTGTTATTTTTCTTTCCTTTTCCCTTCGCAGTTTCTGTAGCATGGAAGAAAAAAACAAAACAATAGTTGCAACAAAATCTGAGGATGGAGACTGGCTTTTTCAAGCTTCTTTTTTCAGAAGCATCATATATCTATTTCTAAAAGAAGAGGAAACGTGGAGAGAGACTTTTTTTCTAGAGAGCTGAATGGAGGACAGGCATCACAAAGGCACCACGATGAATGCTAAAGCTGATGATGGCAAGTGTGTGATTTTATGAATTGTACAGACAGAAAACAATGTTTCAAGCTTTTGTTTTCTCTTTACAACAGCTGTGGTTTCGCTCCAATAATAAGAAGTTATTTAATATTTATGTGACCTTGCAATGAGAAAATTCTAGGGTGTTTTTTGCACTTTTTAGGTTCATTTTTACCTTTTGAAATTATGGCATATATCTTTTAACAGGGAATTTGCTTTACAATGTTGTTTAGTTCACTTTGCTTTGATGCACAAATAGTCTTCAGTGTGACGAAGAACTGTTGTTCTGTGTTTTATTTAAGAAAAAAAAGAAAAAAAAAAAAGTTTTTTCTTCGCTTCCAAGATTGGATGATTTCAATATGAAACAGGCATGCTAGAACCTGGCTTGTCTAACGAGTAACACTAATGATGACTGTAATTTAAATGAATTCTATACAGAGGAAATTATTGCAGTGCTTCGCTCCAAATTAAAAAAAAAAAAAAAAAAAAAAGAGAGAGAGAAGAATGATTTTTGTTTGCTTGGCCTCCATTGAATATAAACAAGGAAAAGCGAGGCGAGGAAATTATGAATTATTTCCTAAACAAGGCTTTGATCATAATATAGGCAACTAAATGTGTAGATGGTTATCTTCGACAATATTGTTTCAGGAGGAAAAAAAAAGGTTGTATAGTATTTTCTTCTGTAAAAACTATATATGAACAAAAATGCTCTTTGATTAAAAGCTTCCTTTAAAAAGAAAATAAAAAGGAGAAATAAAGAATAAAAAGTTAAAAACTGAACTAACACCAGTATAGTTTGCTTGTATGTGTGTGTGTGTGTGTGTGCGCGACAGTATGTAAGCGTGTGTGTGAGGTTTTATTGTTATTACCATGGTTTCCCCATAGTGGTAGAGGAATTAGTGGTAATTAAATCTATACGAGTCACATTATTGTAGCACTGAACATTGGAGTGTATTTCTACCTTTTACGCAACAAAGTCATCATTTTCAAAGCTGTATATCATGTGCGATCACAATAACGATGATATCTGCATAATTTAATACCATCCACAACTCTTTGTTTGCTATTGTTTTGGTGTTTGTTTTATTTAATTGAACTTATGTATTTTGCATATGGCATGCCCCTCTCACAGGCCGTTTGTTCTCTGGTCTCAAGTGCAAAGGCGCAGGACTCACACTGAAGCAGCTGTTTGCCTGGGAGATACTGTGCACTTGAATACATTTTATGTGTGTAAAATAGCAGGATTTGTAAAGAGTCGAAATAAAGAAATTCTAATTATTATAACAATGCAAATGTTCCACACAGTGTTTCTCGATCTCATGGCTTGCTGTCCTGAAACGCAGCGCGGTTAGTCGTAGGTAGCACTGCTGAGATGTAGTGAAAAGGTTTAACGAGACTGCGGTTAATAAGCCCCCCTCCCGCTGAGACTAACGCCGTTAAAGGGCACAAGGCCCCGGGTCTGTGGTATGACACAGAGAACGCCAGCAGCGCTGCTCTGACTGAGGAAGACAGCGTTTTAACATCCTTATTACTTTTCTCCATAGACCGAGCATTTTGTATAACAAATTCAATACGTGTGTGCAAACAATAGATCATAAAATTCTGACTCTGACATAGTCATGGAGCCATATTTAGGGTACAAATGCTCTCTGGTGCATTTCGGGAAAGTTTCTAACTCTCTAAAAGGGTGTTTGTTTTTCATTCTTTTCTCTCATTGTGCAGGCTGCTCGTCGCTTTGACCAGCGTATACCGTCCTGTCCCACTCGCTACAGCTGTTCTCTTGCCTCACCCTCCTCTTCCTTCTGATGTGTCTTTAAATAAAAACGTGTAAAGCCACCACCATCTGTCTGCCAGCTGGCATCCTGCATATAATCTTGGAAAAAAAAAAAGAAAAAAAAAAAAAAAGACAACTATGGAAATTATATTACACAAAAACCAGACGGAAACAACCTTCAAACTAGCGCAGGCTGCTGTTGAAACAACAGATCACCTTACTGTCTTACCAAAAAAAAAAAAAAGAATAATTCTTGATTTTGTTGTATAAATTATGAATTGCATTCAATTATGTAAATTAAGTTGCAAACATGATTTGGACACTTAGGCCACAATTAAAAATGCAAGATTTTTTTTTTAATATAAGAAAGTCAAATGACAAATCGAGAATAAATTTATTGCAAAGTGAGCACAAGCATGCTTTCATGCAAAACTTTTAAATGATAAATGTAAGAATCATGTACAAAAATCTGTGTGTGTATATATAGGCTATGCTGTATTTATGCTAGAGCAGTGTTTGTGTATTTCAATGTGTGTATTTCAAATTATAAATAAAATGAAAATATAACATAGAATTTTATATAATTAGACATATTGTAAAATGTGTTAGACTACAAAACAACAGTATTAAGTAGATACGTTTGGACATGTTTGTTCTGTAATGGAATGAAATTCATATTTTTGTTACATACATGTCCAAAAACGTTGTGGGACCACCATATGTGAAATTAAATTAATTGATTTATTATATTGAGCTTATTTACCTGACAGATTTCACTTGAAACAGAGACACACAGCTGCATGAACATGTCTCATCTCTATAGACTTTTTTTTTTTTTTTTTTTCATTCCCATCATAATGAGCCATGTGTGTAGTCATACCGTGGCTGGATCTGACTCGTACTGAGGGTTGATGTTCCAGGAACAGGTTGTGTGAGACGCAGCAGCAACAGCAGCGCATGAGGAACAATGGAGCCCAGAAACATGCGACAGGTGTTCTGTACATATGTCACAGCAGCGGTGGTCACACATCATCTACACAACCTATTAGGATGCACAAGATACAACCATAATATTTCAAGCAAAGCCGTGTGTATATTTAGTTTCTTATTGCATCGTTTAATTGCATTACACCCACAAACAAATTGTAACAATTGTGTATTTCTGACAATTCAGAAGTGTACGGTTGTTTAGTTACAAATCGCATTTCATATGCTTGTCATAAACATGGAAAGAATCATTCCATTTGCGCATGTAATTGCAGCATTGTTCTGTTTTTAGTTTGCGTCTGTAAATCTCATCCATTTCCTCGTAACCTTTGGCATTCACATTCATTTTGCCATTTCCATTCATGCATGGCTTTATTTAAAGAGACCTTTGGTCAGAGTTTAAAAAAAGGATTCATAAGGAAGCTGCCGTGCCACTGGTAGCAGCTGCTGCTTGTGTGAAAAATTAAGTTCAGGGACCCCAAAGGAAAAAGAGAATTAGACACACATTCAGCCAATTTAACTTTAACAAGACCTTATTGGCGGTAATGTCACAGGCCCGCTATGTACAAATGCTATTCTCTGTATTCATGTCTACTGAAATGAGGAGAAATGCTCAATTATGTTCTGGATCAGGGGAGATTTCAGCATAAATATGACTTTAAATGTGTGTAGTCAGACACAGCCAGCTCGTTCGGTAGACAGTATTTCTGAATTTTGGCAAATCAGTGTAATAGAAAAGCAAATCCAAAGCTAAGAATGATTTAATATGCTCTTATCTGAACATTAACTAAAGACACACCTGTCGAAATCAAGTTTTTACTTGAAGCTGCGCAGCTGCACGTAAACAAGTGAAGAATTTCAGTATGAGATGCATGTACATAAACTCACTGTGCCAAATTTCCAAAGTCACAATCTTCTAACAGCAATTTTGTGCAAGTGATAACAGGTCCTTCCTAAATGTAAACTTTAAATGTAACTTTACCAAGCTTGATTTACAACAGTCATTTTAAATCCAAATATCATTACAGATATTACCAAAAAAAAAATTGTAAATACTTAAAAATGCCAATACAACGCAATGCCCAAAATGCCCTTGTTATGGCTATTTAAATGTTTTTATTTTTTAAAAAACAATTATAAAATGTATAAAAGCCCAGTAAGAAGCTACAAAAATTGTAGTTTTAGTAACATTTTACCAAAAGGTTCCATTAGCCAAAAATAGTTCATGTATTAACTAACAGTGCACAATACATTTGTTACAGTATTTTTTATAAATCTTTGTTAACTTTAGTTAACAAAAAAGAGGAACGCTTTATTTGATAGTGTCATTGTTACACAGATTACATGTATTTACTACAGTAATAACAATAGATTATGCATAATTACATGTAACTTACCCTAAACCAAACCCTCATCCTAATCTTAACCATAGCAAGTACATGTAGTAGTAATCTGCTTAATTGATATTACTCAGTAGGCCTACTTAATTGTATAATTGCATTGCAACAAGGGCACAGTAAAATAAAGTACAACTTAAAAAATATAACTTCATTGTTGGCTCATGTTTGCTCAGGTCAAATAAAATAATATTAACAGATTATGAAATGTACACTTAGATAAATAGGTCTTTTCTCATTGTTAGTTCATGTTAATTGTTAAAAAAAAAAAAAACTTATTGTAAAGTGTTATCAAAATGCCTTTATATTTTATATAACAACTGTTATTGGTAGGACGATGAATTTGTTTGCAAACAATTTGTCTGTGATTTGATCTGTACATTTATATATGTATTTGATACATATACAATTTCAGGTCGAAACAACTTACAGTAATACTCATGAGCTGAGACGGGCAGGTCGTGATATCACTATAGGGTCCTTTCCACTTCAAAGCCTTTCTCGGCGCCGTTGGCTCAAAGTAGGCTATATCAAATTAACCAAACAATTTAATAATGCGGTGACGTGTAATATTTTGTGAAGCTTGGACGCTCCAATTTCGCGTATATTTGTAGTGCTCGCAGATTCTGTGCGGGCCTGATTACAGCGCGTTCTCTAATCACCGCTACTAGGGTTAATCTTCACAGGACTGAAAATATGTGGAAATGATGAAATAAAACTGTTTTAGCCGACTTTGGCACTCGGGCTGGGAGCTGTTAGATTACAAGCAGTTTGCTTAAAGGCTGAGCAGCCATCTCCGGAGCACTGGGGAGATGTTTCAGCTCTTTACGACTCCTTCCAGAAAGAGAGTACTGGGAGCAACAAGGCATTACTCTCGCACGCGCGCGCGCCAGCGAGGGCCATTTACTTACCAACTAAGGAGATCCTTAAGTGCTAAGCTGTAAATTTGGTTAATTTAGCACGATTCCACAGAGAATTGGTTGGCTTTCTTGCGGGGGAAAGCCCAGCAGGCTTGCTGCGAATGAGCGGGGATGGTTGATGTGGTCCTTAGCGCCTTGATGACGGCGGGAACACGCGGCTGACAGCGCGCGCCGGAGCCATAAAACAGAGCTGCCAAGCAGAGGCACAATGCGCGGCAATATGAATATTGCTCAAACTTAATCCAATTAGCTTGTATTGAAGAAAGATGAAAATGTTCAATACTTAGAGAAAATGGTGTATACAGATGGAGACGTGGCCCTGTGAAATCACACGTCCAGGCAATCAACGCTGGAAAACATCACGCAAATGCAAGCGATAAATCGCGGTGTTTCACATTGTCGCAGTGTGTGTGCACTGCTTCATATGATTGGGAGCACCTGCACACAGTGCGACGTTCATATATTAAGGATACAAACCAGACCATTTTCAAATTGAACCTTATTGAATGAAAGAAGAGAGGGAGGGAGAAATAAAAGCCAGCTACCAATTTCGTCCATTTAACTGACTCTTAAATCAGACTTGATTGAGAGGGAACAAAGAGAATTAGAAAAGCAGCTCTTTTGATGAACCACACAGGATATGATGACATTCAGCAGTTCTCCGCAGTTCTGCTCTGACACTAAAGCCACCGGCAACGCGTGTTTGCATGGTGACCATAAGGACATGACAGAATCTCCCAGTGCATCCTTCTGAACCGGGTCAAGGCAAATAAGAGCTTTTAAAATGCCTTGTTTGGTGCAGCAGCTGCGGCCTTTATGAAAAGAAAAGAGAAAACAGGTGGGACGAGGCTTGTGCTAATCTTTCACATTATGGTGATGGTTGATAACACACTGGTCTTCTCACTCCACACACTTAAAATACTGTCATGTAATACCCAATGCATCAGCAATGTGATATTTGCAGAATGGAAGAGGTGAAGATTGGAAAGATTGTGCCGATACTAATAATAAAGTGCTTGAAGTGGGGAAAAAAGTTTATATATAGCATATATATTAGTAAATAAAGTAAATAAATTAATATGATAGAAATATTTGTATAAATAATATCATTATTATTTAAAATATATCATTTACATAGAATAAAATTAGGTAAACACACTTACTTTGGCATTAAAACGAACATACTAAGGGAAAAAAATACATATTCAGGCAAATATCACAACACAATTTTATAATTTCTAAAAGCTCTCGTATATAACCCCCTACTTACCTGTGTACGAAAAAAGCCTGTTAATGACATGAAAAAATTAGTTGAAAAAAGTTGTTAAAACAATTATTTTACCATGTTATAAAAATATAAGTATTTTATTTATTTTATTAAAATAATAAGTTAATGTATAAAGTATAATAGTTGTACAAAATATTTTAAAATAAATAATTTTTTTTTTACTTAATTTGCCATTAAAAGAACATACTAATAGGAAAAAAATATATACAAAATTTTACAGACAAAGAAAGAAGTCTGTGTTCATGACATGAAAACTTTTAATGAAATTTAAGAATTTGTTGCAGATAGTTGAAAGTAATGTTTACATTTACGTTTGACGCACCCTCTTGTAATACTATCTCCAGAACGACACTTAAGCTCCAGTGAAGTGTGAGGTTAAACATGTCAGTCAGAAGCAGCCTTTATATCTGAATGGATGGTTTTGGCCAATTGAAAATATGCACCAAATCTAATTCTGCTAGTCAAAACACTAGCTTGTGAGACTAACAGTCTTTGACACGTTTCCAGCAACAAGTAATTTGTCTGCGCACACTAAACATGAAACTGCTGAGCTACGCCACGCTATCACAGCCAATCAGAAGATATTTGATGTCTAATGTACAGTTATGTGATTGCAGGTTTTTGGACTAATGAGACTTTGTGGTGGACGGAGCTACCAAGAATGACGTAAATGGCGCTGCATGTGGTTAGAACACTGCGTAACACTTATTGGTTTTGGTGCATCTTAGTAAACAAAATCCACATTTGAGGGCTGTGAAATCTATACGAAACAGCATTTGTGACCTCATATTGGGTCTCTTAATGGCTTTATTGTTTCTAACAACATTTTAGCACGGTTTCAAAGCACACAGCATTTTATGCAAGCAGCACATTTCTAAACAGTCTTTAATAAACACGTTAATGACAGAGCAACCCTCCAGCTGTACAAGAGACTTAGTTATTTCTCCAGGCATCAGACATCTTACTTATTCCACAGTCATTAAGAGCTGTGCTCCAGGATATAGCAGAGCTGGTGTAATTACACAGGTACCGTGATGAGGAAGTTAGCAGTGGTATTCATCGTCTTAATTAAGGCATAAACTCTCCGCTCTAAGCTAAAAGCAACTCTGTTGGTTTAGGCGCCGAGTTCTAGCAGCGCACGGGAGCACGCCAGTGTCATCCAGCACATCCTCCCAGGGTTGTACTCCGCATTTGCATGTGGAAAGTAAACCACCGAGAAAGACTGCGATAAGGAAGGACGAGCGAATCCTATCTGAAGAGAAGGGAGAGTCAATGCCAGGTCGAGCTTCGCTTTCACTTCCTCCGCAGAGCCTCCGGCGTCTTTCAGGTGCCGCGCATGCGATTTGTCTAATTTGCAAGCCTCGGCGAGGGCCGCACCTGTTGCCCCGTCACCGCCTGCAGTCCCGAATCCTCACCAAGCGACAAGCACCCCTAGATAATCCATTCTACCCACTATAACACGGATGCTCTCCCTGGTCCGTGTAGGACAAGGGCATTTTTCTCCGGTGGCGCACTCATATCCGCCATGCCGCTGATGGCTCATTACAGGCCAATTCATAAATATTGTCTCCAGTATTACCACTTCCAGGGGCACTCAGCTCCCTGGAGATTTATTCTTCTCTTTTACAGCATCCTATTGTTTTTNAATTCATAAATATTGTCTCCAGTATTACCACTTCCAGGGGCTCTCAGCTCCCTGGAGATTTATTCTTCTCTTTTACAGCATGCTATTGTTTTCCTACCGCTTTCTGTTTTTCACACCCCACCCTCTTCCATACCTCCTCTGCAAGACGTGACACTGTTTTGACCACCAGAGCCACAGCGCTTGCCGCATGAGGACGACAGCAGCGAGTATTTGTTCCATTTAGAGTTGAAACAGGGCCAGAGGAACATCAAGTGACAGCAGCCACACAGCAGGGCGAAATGCAATCCTGCTCGATTGAACAATCATATAAGTGATGACAAAGTGCTTTATGACTATGCGGGCTTTGTTGCACTTGGGTTTAGCCCACTAAGGTCTTATGCAGGCCTTCTCACGCGACCTTGGCCCATTTTCACCTCAACTCCAGCTCCCAGAAGTGCGGTCTGTCAAGGCTCTTATAACTTTTAGAGCAGGACACCACCTTCAGCTAGAATATGTTTTTTTTTTCCTACAACACAAATACAGATTTATATTATAATTATATTACTATACTTATATATATATATATAAATACTATACTTGTATGTTTCTAGTTTGTTGAGATTTGCAGTTTTCACTAGTCATATTCAATTTTGTATGAATCACATGATTAATACATATATTTTTAAGTCAGGTGACAAAGAACCACTATGATCTTTTTTATAAGATGGCATTGTAATTAGGTATGGTCATGTTATGACTGAAACATTTGCTGTTCTTCAGTGAAACTTTTTTATATTGTTCTGCCTTTTTTGCAACTTTTCATTCTTTGGAGTATTGTGGCACACACTTTTTTGGGCTTTTTACGCATTGTGAGTTTTGGTTATGACTCTAATGAAGCCATTATAATTTTTTAAGCCAAATTACCCTTGTTGCTTAAAGTATAGATAAGAGGGCTTCCAAATGTGTGTGCCCAAGGGTCTCGCAGGACCAAGACGGAAACCAGACTCAGTGTTTTGCAGGCTGAAGCGCAACATCGCATGTAGCCGACTACATCAGCATAGAGCGCGAGCGTCCCGTGGTGCGTGCTACCATCTGTCCATCAGTGGATTCCCTTTGAGTGTAGGATACCCAGTGGTGTTCCAGAGGTCTGGACCCACATTAGCACAACATCAAACAGGCTCCCTCCTACACATGCAGCACTGCATGCGCTCCTGCTTATCTTATCTGAGACGGAAGGAGGAAGTCACCCCTCCGGTCCATCCCTGTAGAATTAGGCTTGACCTTTCTCATGCAAAGCTGAGAGAACTTGGAGAGGTTTTCTGCCCCGGCGACTGGGATTGTGTCCAGGGATACTGCTTTAATGGGGCACCTGCTGTGCTATTGTTAAAAATAAAGATAGGTATGCATCGCTTGATATCTTTAATATGGAATGTGTTCTAATTCCATTTTTATGACAGCACTGTAGTGATGAAAGTTATGTATATACATAACTATACACATACATAGCAGATATCTATAACTATATCTATAAAAAAAACAAAAACCTTGCTATGTGTACTGCATTATGCTAAACGAGACTACTCATAGCACTTGCATGTTGTTGCACTTTTGTTGGTTTTGATTGCTTCTGTTGTAAGTCGCTTTGGATAAAAGCGACTTAAATGACTAAATGTAAATATATCCGATAGATAGGGAAATATGAAAATGCCTATTTTGAGTGGAAGCACAAAAAGTTGTTTGCTCTTTAAATGCAAATGAGCTGCTGATCCCCGCCCCCTTTTCCAGAAAAGCTGTGCCTTTACAGCTTGTTCGTCAGATATTCTGCTAAAAAACATGTTTGATTTTGATTATCATGTCTATTGCACTGCATTTTAAAATCTAACGTGATTGTTTTTTTCACAAGCTTTCAGAAAAAAGCTTAAAAGCTTAAAAAAACAATGGTAACACTTTACAATAAGGTGTCATTTGTTAACATTAATGTGTTAACTAACATGAACAAACAATGAACAATACATTTATTACAGTATTTATTCATTTTTGTTACCATTGGTTTGTTCATGTTAGTTCACAGTACATTAACTAACGTTAACAAACACAACTTGTGATTTTAATAATGCATTAGTAAATGGTGAAATTATCATGAACTAAGATTAATAAATGCTGTAGAAGTATTGTTCATTCTTAGTTCATGTTTACTAATGTTGTTAACTAATGTTAACTAATGAACCTTATTGTAAAGTGGTACCAAAACGATTTACTGGGTTCAAGTCACCGTGGACCCGTTTATAACACTTATGAAACTCTGACTTTTTCCATGTTTATGTCACCTTTAAAATGTATGTAATTCTAATTTATTTTAATCTCTTTGTCGTTTCATCACGAAATTCTAAGGGAGTTGTGAACACCAAAAAATGTTTACAATTTGTACTTATGTAAACTGAAATGCATAATTTAGTTTAAAATTACAATAAATTTCTCAGACGTGGCTGCTTTATCTATGCAGGGGTTTCCCCCCCCAAATGGCTCTGTAATCAACGGATGGCAAAAGACAATCCAGATTGGGACTTGAGGTGATGTGGCGTCACCTATTGCAATTCCTCTATGAGCACCCGGACTGCGAGCGCAGGCTGTGTTCAGTGAACCTCCTGGGGCAGGAAGGGCTAACAACCCTTGCATTGATCCAAGGAGACACTCAGCCCTCTAACCTGCTGAGTGCTCAGTTCAGGAGAACAATGGAGTTCAGCACACATCAATACAGCAGCAGCCTATTGAGCGCACTCCGTTTAGTAAAGCCAACTGATGAGGTTGAAGCTCCCGAGTCTCTGCAAAAGCATGACAGACACTTTCAGTGTCTGTAAAAAAACCCCCACTTTATTTCCATCTCTCTGAAAAGACTTGAAGACTTCAGCCTCCTTTTGTTCCCTGCTCCAGCTTTCCAGCATCTTAACCTGTTACTATGAGTCACGTTGGGCCAAAATGACCGGTAAGCCTCACCTAAAGAGTTGGAGATTGGGATGGAGGAGGCTTTCTGGGCAGGAATGCACTGCTTGTCCCATAAGACACTAAATGATGTACAAGTGCATTTATTACAGCAGCCCCTATAAATCTGAGCCTGGCCTGAACTCCGGGGAGAGGTTAATGGATTACAAAGGGATGCGGTATCGAACCTTTGAGAAGTTTATACACCACCATCAATATGTGCAAGGCTATTGATCATTTAGACCTTGACAGACAAATTAAATTCATAAACTTGATAATGCACTGGAATATTTGTATTGCTTACTACAGTGGAATGGGGCCTTTTTTACATTTTTTAAACAGCGCTGCTTTAGGATCAAGGTTTATCGACTGAAATTCACTTAATAGAGTCCACTGAAAACGCCAAGAAGAATGCTGATCTAATGTGAAATTCAGAGTAAGATAAATACATAGTTATGCAGACTTTACCCACGTTTTCTTTTATGCTGGTGACCATCTCATGTAATGTGCAAATTATTACAAAAATGTAAATAATTTACACTTAATTATTTGTACTAATGTAAACTGAACTGCATAATCAAAAATATTTTTTTTATAATTTTTTTTTGCCTGTTTTGAAACCGCACATTGCCTAATAAAAAATAAATGCATGTATTATATATGAATAATTTACATCAATGAATAATTCATTAATTAATACTATGGTTCCTTTTTTTTTTTTATATCTAAACACATTTTTGTTCTTTGTTACAACAAAACCATTACACCAAAGTTGAATTTATTCCTGATCAAATGAAAAGTCAACAGAAAATAAACAAGGACATTTGTGTTAAATCAAATTTATTACAATTATGTACATTCAACTTTTCATACCAGAATTTCTCTGTGACAAATACCGGCAGGGTGTCAACAACAACATCAACAGAGCAACATACAGCAACAATGTGCAGTTCGTACAAACTGTTACAGACCTTTGACATAAGCTTACTTATAAAACTGATCCAGCGCGCACACACACACACTCTACACACACACACACACGCACACACACACTCAGCTCACCTAAATGAGAACGAATGCTTA